>WYDI02021615.1:0-67359 GCA_009867235.2 Psittacus erithacus | reverse complement strand
AGAGGAAACGGCCTCAAGCTGCACCAGGGCAGGTTTAGATGGAGCTGAGGAACAATTCCTGCCCCAGAGGGTGCTCAAGCATTGGAACAGGCTGCCCAGGGCAGGGCTGCAGTCACCGGCCCTGCAAGTGCTCATACACCATGGAGACGAGGCCTCAGTGCCATGGGTCAGTGGTGGCCTTGGCAGTGCTGGGCATGGTTGGACCGGATGAGCTGAAAGGGCTCTCCCAGCCTGGCTGATTCTGTGATTCTACGGTCATCTCCTTTCCACAGGTACTCGCCCAGTCCCCTGCGTCCTTCTAGTGCAATGCCTGTCCCTGTCCCCACAGCACTCACCCACAGACACCCACTGCCAGACATGATGCTCTCCCTTCTCCTCCTGTTTTGTTAGCGTCTGTACCTCACAGCGCAGAGGATGGCTGCAAAAGCAAGGGGCAGCCACGGTGTCAGGGTGACTTACGGCTGGCCGGTGTGGGGCAGGGCTCGCACGGCTTGTTCCAGGCCTTGCCAATGTTGTAGGAGCAGCAGCACATCTTCTTGGTCATGTTGAAGGAGAGCTCGTTCTCACACGTGTCATTGTAGTTGCGATAGCACACGCTCTTTCTCATGTCTGCAAAGGCAGCCCAGACAGTGTCTTGTGCCAGCCCCCCCACTTCTGCTCCGTGTGCTCAGGCAGGATGCCCACACTGTGCTGCCCACAGCACAACCCAGGGGTTGCACACAGGCAGGGCACTGCCAGACCCCTGCCCACAGGTTCAGACCATGCCATACCCATGCAGTTATTTCCTCCGTTGACTTGCATGTACTCAGGGGGGCACACGCAGGTGTAGTTGCCAAGGGTGTTGTAGCAGGTCCCAGGGCCACAGATCCCAATGTGAGCAGAGCACTCATCAATATCTGCCAAGAAAGGAGATTGGAGGTCAAAGCATTGGGCAGAGGAAGAAAACTTGACATGGGATTGGTGGTAGGTTTGGATGGGCCTGATACAGGAACAGGATTTGTGATGAGGATGGGAAGGCTGGAAAAGAAAGGGGAAGTGATTCTGCCAACCACTCTAAGGGCAGCCCAGATACACACGCAAGTCTGTTGCACACACACGCACATGTGCATGCACACACACATGCGCCATCATGCCAGGCACTCAGCCAAGCACAGGCACCACGCTGCAGCTACCTTCACAGATGCGCGTGTCCTCATTGAGGTAGTAGCCAAGGGGGCACTCGCACTGGAAGCTGCCAAAGGTGTTCACACAGTTGCCACCCTGGCAGAGGCCGGGCAGCTCCTGGCACTCGTCGATATCTGAGGAGGGAGAGCAGGCAGGAGGTGGTCATTGCCTGCCAGAGCAGCACAGGCAGTGCCTTCACCCTGGCATCCATAGCGGGTCCACCCCATCACCTCCAGCCCCTGCTGGTGCCTGGGAGCACATCCGAGGAGAGCACACACGCTGTTTGTCATTTGGTGGTCAGGGGCTCAGCATCCACCCAGCCAGCCCAGTGCCACAGCACAGAGTGCCCACACAAGGCTGGTTGGGCTCGCACAGCACCCAACCTGGTGAGGGGCATGAGGTCCATGTCAGCTTACCTTCCAGGATGACAGTGATGGGGTTGGGCCGGAAACCTTCTCCTCCAGGGCACAAGGTCTTGTATTCAGCTGCAGAAAAAGTCAGTCGGGGGTCCTGGGCTTAGTGGGCTCCCATGAAACAGGAGGGGTAGTGAGAACCAAGAGAAACCCAGGAGACACAGACCATGAGGATGGCGGCAGTGGTCCAGATGGAGCATCTTGACTCCCATTACATGCTAAGCCACCTTAGCCACCCTCTCTCTGCCTGCCTGCCCTTGAATGAGGTTATTCCACATCCACGTGCCTTCCCCTAGCTCACTGGACTGGACAGAGGGATCCCAACCTGTATTCCCCAGGCACAACCAGCTGGTATCCCGCACTCCATCTCACCACTCCCACTGCATTGACACAACAGGGTTGCTGACTTCTCCCCCAGCTCCCTTTGCTCCATCATGACGATAGCATATCCTGGACCCAGGACCCCCAGCCTGAGTTGAAAAGCCATATGGAAGTGGTCCCATTTCTCTTTTCAGCTCTATGCTGCCCATCCAGCCCATGCTCAAGTTCACCCCAGGTATGTTCCCAACTCACTCGTGTTGGCTGGGGGACAAAGCTCACAAGGGTTGCCCCATGCACGCCCCAGCGAGCAGCAGCAGGACGCCCGGGTGACCCCAACTCCAATCTCTGCGCTGCAGGAGATCCCCCCATCTCCTCGATCCTGGGTGTCCAGGAAGCAGTTCCCAACACGGGTATCTGCACAAAGACAGCAGTGGGTGAGCAAAGCCCTTCCAGCAGACTTGTGTGCACAGGGGGAAAGAATGGCACTATTGCCTCAAAAAGCAGGGAGAGGGATAAGACCCCAGTCCTGTCCCAATGCCCACACTCTCAGCTACCTGTGTTGTCTGTGTTGTACTGTCTTTGCAGCTCAGGACTTTGAGAACCCTCCCACAATAAAGCGTGTCCAGCTTTGTCTGCCATCTTTATGGCTGGACAGCATGACCCAAATAATGCCCCTGGTAACCCATGGCCTTTCAAGAAACAAACACTGAAGAATAGCTCCAGAGCTGCCCAGGAATAACATTACTTCAACCAGGAGAGCGCCCACACTGGTGACACAAGGTGGGCCAGGCTTAACAGGAGGTAGGTAGCCTTGTGCTGCTGCAGGGTTAAGCCCAGCACGGACAGCCAGGTCTGGGATGTGGGACCAACAAGGACTGCCAAGGTCTTGGATGGAAAGCGTCCTCTCCACTCACCCACACAGCCCACACCAGTAGGGTTCAGCTCAAAGTCCTGTGGACAGTTGCAGAGGTAGCTGCCAGGGGTGTTGACACACAGGCCGTTGATGCAGTTCACAGGGTCTGCACATTCATTGATGTCTGCAAGGATGGAAAGATGAAGACTGAAAAATAAATAGATGAAGAAACCACAGAAACCACAGCCATAAGCTCTGCATTGTATGTTCAGGGGGTATTCTCACCACCACAGTGTTTCTAAGGCTCTTCATGTGATGGTAGGCAAAGCCCTTCTAGAAACAGATCTTGCTTTGTGCTACTTCACACCACTATGCCCAGAGTCAGAAGAAAGGAGCAGAGCCACAGCTTCCCCTCCCATCCACTGAAGGCCCGCCTCCTACCAGCATTGCCAAGAGCAGACACATCACCACATCACACAGGGATGCTTAAATGGCTTTTCACTGCTAGTGCCACTCCCAGCGTCATGGCTGGGGCAAGGTCACACCAACAGATCACAGAGCAGTGATCCTCACCCAAGAGCCCTGTGCAAGTCCTATACCTGTGCAGTTGCCTCCACTCCTATCCAGTTCATAGCCTTCATCACAGGCGCAGCGGAACATCCCAGGCAGGTTCTGGCAGGTCCCAAAGACACAGATGTTCTGGAAGGTGCATTCATCAATGTCTGCAAAACAGGGAGAGCTGGGGATTCAGGATCTGGCATCCCATCTGAAAGCAAAGCCACAGCCTTGCACCACCAGGGGATGGTTGGGCTTGTTTAGCAATAGATCAGGTTGTGATAGCGCAGTGGAGAGACCAGAAGCAGCAAGGAGGTGGACACTGGACCTCCTAGAGCAGCAGTCAGAACCCTGACACTCACCCTGGCAGGCCTTGCTGTCCTCTGTGGGGTTGAAGCCCATCTCGCACTCGCAGCGGTAACCCCCGGGTGCATTGAGGCACTGGCCATTCTCACACAGGTTCACGTTGTCCGCACACTCATCCACATCTAGAGAGAGTCAAGCACGAGACTGACCTGGTATCCACTGCATGGGCTTCCCTCCACTTGCCCAGGAAACTCCCACGAGCTTTGGAACCAAGCTGGTGGTTCCAAGGGGATGACTCCATGTCCCAGCAGGATGCCAATGAGTCTTTGGGCCTCACCAGAGCAGGAGAAGCCATCCCCATTGAAGCCTTCTCGGCAGGCACAGCGGTAGGAGCCTGGTGTGTTGACACAGTTGGCATTCAGGTTGCACTTGTGCTCTTCAGTTGCACACTCATCCAGGTCTGGAAAGGGAGAACATCCTTGTCAATGCTTTGTCTCTGGCCGTCCCTCTAAGCCCAGGCAGGTAGTGCAGGGTACAGAGGACATGCAAATGGCCCAGGAGACCGCAGCCTCCAGGCACCTGGAGGACTCATGAGGCTTCAACACTTCTCTGTGAGCCCCTATGGCCATGAGATACTCCCATGCACTGCTGATACACACAGTATGGCAGTGAGACACTTTCACACACATACCCACGCTCCCAGTACCTCCCCAGTGCAGACACATGTGCCCTTACATCCCTTCACACACATGCCAGGAAGTCCCTCATCTCAATTCCATGCCCGCAGGCTTCACATCCCACAAATACATGTCCAGCCTTCACAAGTGTCCATAGAGCACCTGGGCACACAAAGACCCTCTCCTGGGATGAGGAACTCACCGTTGCACTTCAGCCCATCTCCAAGCCAGCCTGTACGACACTTGCATTTGAAGCTGCCGGGCACGTTGATGCAGGAGGCGTGCATGTCACAGTTGTGAGCCCCAATCTCACACTCATCAATGTCTGCAGGAAGGAAGGACATCAGAGCTGAACAGCTCCGCTTCCCTCAGAGAGGAGGGAGTAAAATCCTACTAATGGGTATGGGTACCAACAGCTCCTGGGATTCTGCACCCCAGGGGATGGGAGCAAGGTGCTTTGACAAAGAGGCTGCCTGGAGCTGTACCCTTGAGCTGAAGTGCTCAAGGGTACAACTCTCACCCTGCTCACCCCTGGAAGATGAAGACAAAAGGAAGGGCAGGCCCCTGGCTTGGCTGTCAACTAGGAGAGTGTCAGTTCCTGCCTGCAGCCTGCCTCCTTGGTGATCTCTGCCCGCCCAGGAGGGGCTCCCAGCACACAGCCGCATCCCTAGGTGTGTCCAGCATCCTGCAGTGCGGGGCTGGTTTCTTTTCATGGCAGCTGCAGGAGGTGTTTGTGAGGGCTCCCACCAGCACCCTCCCAGTCTGGTGTGTTCCTACCTGTGCAGCCTGTGGTTCCTTTCTTGACAAAGTAGCCCAGCTGGCAGTGACAGATGAAAGAGCCCTTCGTGTTTTCACACTCGCCATGCAGGCAGATGTTAGG
Organism: Psittacus erithacus; assembly: GCA_009867235.2. NCBI lineage: Eukaryota > Metazoa > Chordata > Aves > Psittaciformes > Psittacidae > Psittacus > Psittacus erithacus. The sequence continues at coordinate 62,190 of WYDI02021615.1, read as the reverse complement.
GTTCAGATCACATTCGTTCACATCTGCAGGAGAAAAAAAGATTTGCTTGGAACACCATACGAACCATGACATGACTGTGGGATAACCCCTGTAGCCCTTCCTCCATCCAACAGCAGCCTTGCGATGCAGTACTGGCCACAGCCTTGTCCTCACCAATACAGGTTTTCATATCCAGGGATGCCATGAAGCCATCGAAGCAGAGGCAGCGGTACTCCCCAGGGATGTTAGTGCACTGCCCCCCATCACAGATGTCTGGGTTATCCTCACATTCATCAATATCTAGAGAAGAGACCAGAATAAAGCTGTTAGAGCCAGTGAAAGGGTATTGTGGGAGCAGGAGGGAGTCACAGGAGGGACTTTGCTCCAAATCATGTAGTTCCAGGATTCTGGAGCCTTTAATGAGGGGCTGAACATCGCAGTGCAAAGCAAAAACATCTGTCCAGGAAAATCACCCTTCTGGAAGTGACGTAAAGCCAACACCGAGGCTGACTGGCCATGGATGCAGAGGTCCCTGGGGCAGCACATACGAGAGCCAAGCTGACTGCTCACCTGCACATGACCTCTTGTCTGGCATCAGAGCATAGCCTTCACTGCAGCTGCATTCGTAGCTGCCCTCTGAGTTGGAGCAGTGCGTGTCACAGCCACCGTTGGTTATGGTGCACTCATCAATGTCTGCAGGAGAAGGGAGAGGTCAGGAAGCTTCCTGGGTCATGGACCCATACGTGCCTTGCAACAGAGCTGCTCACAGTGCCAGTAACAGAGACAAGGTGGGAGAGGTGTTGAAGAGGAAACAAACCCCCCAGCCACAAGAAAGCATGTCTTGCTTTCCATGCCAACCACTTGCAGCTCACACGAGTTTCACAGCTGATGACCAACCTGGCTGTAGCTCAACCAGGAGGTTCCCCCCTTGCCTCACCCTCAGACAGCCCACCAAGCATTTTAAGAGGCATGAGGCCAGGAGGGTTCTGGATGAATACTGGGGTCTTGGCACAACTATTTGGCAAAGACAAGCACTCACCAACACAACCCTGCCTGTCCAGGGTGGCCTGGAAACCCGAATCACAGGCACACTGATAGGTACCAATGACGTTGACGCAGCGTCCATTGCGACACAGGTTGTCACTGAGGGAGCATTCATTGATATCTGCAGTAGAAAGAACAGTTTGAGCAGCCAACCATGCTGATATCATGATAAGCATCATTTGGTCCCCTCTCTGTGTATCCCCCACCTACTTCTCTCTCCAGACTGAATGTCATTGCCCCACTGATCGGTTTTCAGTGAAGAGCAGGCAGAAAACAGACATCATAAGTGCAATGAAACCCTGGGAGCAACCTCAGTCTCTCCAGAATGAGTGTGTTCTACCCACATCCAAGTCTCCCTGCATCATTACCCTTGAACAAACTCTGGTCCTAACATCATCTCACCTATGCAAGTGTTCCCTTCAGACGTCAGCTCATGTCCAGGGGGGCAGATGCATTCAAAGCTGCCATCTGTGTTCATGCAGATCCCACCTCTGCACAGCAGTGGGTCCCGCTCACACTCATTGATATCTACAGAGAACGACATTAAATCATAGAATCATAGATTCTGAGATGTGGTGGACTGACCCCTTCAGCTTGGTTTTCCAGATGATGGGGTGGAGCTGGTGCCATGCACCACAGTCCCATCACCAAAGAGGGATATCACAAAATCAACAGGGCAGCAAAAGCAGGGCTTAGGTGGATTGATGGCTGAAGTATGCACTTGGGAAATCACTGCTCGTCTTGAGCTCAGTGCAACATGAGGAAGAAAGAAGTCATTAGCTTTGTGCAGATTAGCCAGCAAGGACGAGAAAGATAGTTCCCAGCTCACATCCACCTATCCTAGGACATTGTTCTAGGATAACAATGTTAACATTCTTGTTAACAGCCTTCAAGTAGTGCCAGCATCACACATGGGGCTAGGAAATAGGCTGTGCATGGCTGAAAAAGAATCACATATGGAAAAAGTGATTAAATCTACTGGGAGCTGGAGAAATTCCTGAAATAGATGTAACTGCTGTGAGAGGGAGGTGATGCAGGTAAAGATGGAACCAGGCTGCTGAAAAAAGTGATACAGAAGGTTAGAAATGCCAGAATCAAAAAACCACAAACACCCAAGCAAGGGAAACTACTGGAAGGGTGAACTGAAATGGTGATGGTTGGAACCAGAAACCCACAGAAGAAGGAGATGAAGAACTGCAAGTATGGAAACTCGGAAGCCTTGTTATTGATTCATGATCTGTGGCCCCTGGAGAAAGCTCTTTGTGATGTACTGTGATATTGTACAGGTCTTTGTGCTACTTGTGGTGCTTCCCATAGCAAGTACTGGATGAATCTGATCCTCTAACTTTGGAAACAGGAATCTGAGAATGAGTTTCTCTATTTTGGTCCCAGAATAGATGCAAAAGGTTTTATGTTCTTGCTTGCCCCTAGAATTGACTAGAGATGTTTTGCACTGACAGTAGGAGAGAGAAAACAAGGGAAGCCTTCCTGGAACTGCTCAGAGGATTCATCTGCCCACAGCTGCACTCTGAGCCACAGGCATTCAGAATACAAAGCCACGGAGCGCAACATAAATGAACTGAGTGAGCTAAAACAAATGTCCCCAAACCCCTGTAGTGCCAGGAGGTTGTCTCCTGCCAGAGGATGGCAAGAGTTCCTCCCTCATGTGGCTGAAGCCAAGCTCTTTTGCCAAACACAGGCAGGAAGAAGTTAATCCTTGACCACGGGAAAAGCCATAGCTGTCACAACACACTTTGGGGTGCAATAAGCCAATCCCCTGTCACCTGGAAGAAAGGATAAGGTGGAATGGGCATTATAAAGAACCCCAAACAACCCAACCCAACAATGAAATACAACATCCTTGTGTAAAGATATCGAAATCTCATTACTGAAAGAACTTAGCAGGGCATCAGTGGGGCTGTGAATCTCAGTATCTCAGAAATGGAGAAGGAAAAGAAGGAGAAGGATCAGTGCGAGCTGTGGGATCCCACACTACAAATCGTATGGGAAGACACAAACCCATGCTGGTGGCAGGGATGTCTTTTAAAAAACTCAGAGAATCAAATATAAAAAAGAAATAAATGGTATTGAATCAAGCCGCAGATTGAAGCGGTTTGATAGTCCAAGCCAAAGCAGAAAGAGAAGAATATGAAGCCTGTCAGTCAGACAAGCTCTTCTGGCTAGACAGATGAAGAGGGGAACATGGTATGCCAGCAACAGCCTGGCTGACTTGTTGGAGACAAACTGAGGTACTGAGGTCATTGATGGGATGTTTTTAAGCTACAAACAAGAATTATTCAATTGAAAGCAGATGAGAAGTTGACAGAATAAAACCAAGCATTGGCCAGATGGGAGGAGCTGTAAAGAATGATCTGAGGAGAAAGGATGATTAAATGGGCAGGTGAAAGGGAGCCCTTACAACCCTGACTGGAAATAGAGTGAGGTAGAAGAATGCAGATGGTCTACCAGAACTTCTCATGAAGGACTTGATCTGTGGTGGCATGGAGCCATCTACAAAACCATCTACAAGTTGAGAAATGTTCTGCAATGGTGCTGGAAAGACATGGTTTAGTGTAAGGGTTGAACATATGATCTGAATCATGTCTGGAGATGGGTGTACATTTAGAGTGTGGATATGCAAATAATCAGTGGCAGAATAAATAATAGATGGGTAACACAAGGCTGAAAATAAGTAGGAGGAGATGAGACATCACCCAAAGGAAAGAGCCAAGTGTGCATGAGAACAGGAGCTCACAGCCAATGAGTTCAAGCTGCTGGCCTGGCAGAGCTCCACTGGGCAGTAGCCAATCTCCAGTATAAAGGTTGCTGTCTCCCTGCGTAGCAGGAATGAAAATACCAGGCATGGTTCTTGTCCCAGCTCAGTGGCAATGCCAGGCTCAAGCTCCAGCTGCTGGTGGCTGAAACAAGAGGAAAGGTTAGCGGCCAAGATCTGGTGCCAGGGGAGGTCGAAGCGAAGGAAGCATGAGCATTGTACATGAACAAGTACAAGATGAGAAAAGAAACACGAGGCCTTAGTCTAATGTAAAATAAGGAAGGCAACATTGCACTGGGATTGCAGGGAAATGCCCTTTGGGTGTAGCAAGCAGGAAAGGGATGGGAAACAACTGGAGAAAAGCTGGTTGGGGGTACATGGGCTCCCCTGTGGCCTCCCACAGCTGAGGTAATGGTGGCCAGGAGGTGGCAGGGCAGGACCAACAATATCCCATGACTGTTGCAGCAGGAGCAGCCCAGGATGCACTATACTATATATATATATGTATATACATATACAAATATAGAGTCCTCCCTGATACTGGTCTGGGCTGTCAGTCTCCTTCCCTGGCTCATGGGCCATCACCAGCCCTGGTGCCAGGCACAGGCTCTGGCCTCTGAACCAGGAGGTCATCATGAATAGAGGTCTCTGAGGGAAGAATCCCAGTTCTGGCTTCAAGTCTCACAACTTTTTCACTGCCTCTGCATGGCGCAGAGCCTTGGGGCACTGCTAGCAGAGGCAGCGTGGAGCCCTTCACTGATGGGCTATTGGCCCAGGTAGAGCACAGCAGTCCCGGGATTACATCTGTGGTGCCCTCAGCTCCACACACAGCATCCCTCTCTCTACACATGCTGCCCTTCAGCCCAGCTCCACCTCTGCAACCAAAGCCAGGCAAAAGACTTACTACCCTGGGGAGAGCAGAGGCTGCCAGAGCTATCTGCAGCACCGGTGACTCCCACCACTCCCCCAGAGGGCAATGAAGAGATTTAGCTTAATACCAAGGAATAGACAGACAGGTTGCTAGAGAGCCAGACACACAGAGAGCAGCTTGGCACAAAGCCCTTTGTGGCATTGGCTACTTTCTTCCCTGTTGCAAAAGAGTAGGTGCAGCCCTGCCCTGGAGACAAGTCCTTACCCATGCAGTTCTTCATCATCATGAAGCCACTCTCGTAGCCTTCAAAGCACTCGCACTCGAAGCTGCCCGGTGTGTTGACACAGGTGCCATGGCCACACAGGTCTGGTGAGATGCGGCACTCATCGATGTCTGTGGGGATGAAGAGCAGCTAGTGGAGGCAGAACAGACTACAAGCGCCACTACAGCTGCCTGTACTGCACATCAAACTCAATGAACAAGGACTGGCAAGTCTGGCCCAGCAGACCAAGGAACTCGTCTTCCTGAAGGGAGAGACAGCAGTTAAACTTTCTCTCTGGTGCAGGATTCATCTTTCACCCCATGAGAAGAAGGAGCCTTCTGCTCATGGTCCTGCCTTTGGCTTCTCAGTATGTTGCTAAGATAAAAGCTGTGGCTCCTCTGGGTACCACCATCATGCTAAGAATTCCATGAGGTGGACAAGGCTGCAAGATGGGCAAGAGTGTTCCAGAGGAAGCTGCTCTTCCCTTACCTGTGCAGTTCCTTTCTTCAGCATCCAAAGCGAAGCCGTTGCCACAGAGACACCTGAAGCTGCCAATGGTGTTTCGACAGGTCCCATGAGTGCACAAGCCAGAGAAGACCTTACATTCATTCACATCTGTGGGTGAACACAGAACAGCAATGTTTCAGGGAGGGGATGTCTGCAATGAACCTTAGAGTCCCCAGGCAAGCAGCAGGGTCCTTGGGCTGAGCACAGCCTGTGATTAGCAGCTCCTCTTTCTTCTCACCTTTGTAGAAAGGCCTTCCTGAAAGCACGTCTCCTCGGTTGGCAAAGCCAGGTCCCCTTGGGCAGATGGCCTTGTACTCACTGGAGCCAACCTTGGGGCATTCTTCACAGTCGATGCCCCAGGCTGAGCCCACCGAGCAGCAGCACATGTCGATGCGGTACTTGCCCGGCAGAGGCTCCGTGCACTCATCTTCATCCCATTTCATGTAGCACTGTTCCACACGCACATCTGGTGAGAGAGCAGAGCTGAGCCCTTGCCTGCAGCACCCAACCTCTGGGAAAACCAGAGGTATCATTGCCTGTGGCATAGTTAGCAAGGTTTCTGGAACAGCTTTGGCTGGAGCATCCTCCAAACAATGCCCAGGTAGGGGCCATGTGGATGAGGCCACCTTGTTTGCAATGCTACGAGAGATTTAATAGCATGGACATGGCAAGCCTGTGACTGCAACAGGACTAGAGAAAGGAACCTCCACAGTGTAGTTAGTAGTGCAGATGGCCCATATGGAGGGCAGACGTTTGCCATGGTGTGCCCAGAAAGCAGCCAGGAGTTGGTTTAGGGCTGCTGGGTTATGTCATTAACCAGTTAGGTTAATTGTATGTCTACCCCTGAAGTCCACACTAGGAGAATGATTGAATTACCGGCTGAACGTGGAGACATGAAGCTATGGCAGCCTTGCTGTGGTCAGGCTGCTAGGTTTGGCAGCCCTTAGCAGCTATGATACGCCATGACTCAGTTCTCAAGACTGTCGCATGTGGTGGGTAGGGGATTGTTGGACCACTGTAGATAGGGTTGAACAGTGACCAGGATGTGGCTGAGAGGAGGTGTCCTTACCCACACATGTCCTGGCAGTGCCATCAAGGGTCAGTCCTTCTGGACACTCGCACCGAAAAGATCCAGCAGTGTTCACACAGCGCCCGTTTGGGCAGACACCAGGGAAGACCTCGCACTCGTTCACATCTTTTGGCACAAAAGCAAGGGACAGGCATGAGAGCAGCACACGGACAAGTCTTGAGGAGCTCTTGGAGGAGATGGAAGGAGTCCAGAGCTGCCCGAAAGACTACAACTGGCATCCTGTCACACAGCCACAGCCATGCCCAGGCACTTCTGCAAGGGCATTCCAAAGCCCTGTCAGAGATAGAGCAGTCCTGTTGCTCACATCCATGGCTGGCATAGCGCTGATAGAGTGACAGCAGGACTCACAAACATGAGTACTGCTGATGGAGCAGCTGAATTTGGAAACCCATTTCCAGGTACATGAATGACAAGAAAATCATCAGCAGGAGTCAGCATGGACGGACCAGGGGGAGTCATGACTGATGAGCTTGATCTAATTCTATGATACAGTGGCTGGCCCAGCAGGCAAGGGAGTAGTGGTGGATATTGTCCACCTAACCTTCAGTAAGGCCTTTAGCACTGCTTCCCATAAGGTCCCCATACAGAAGCTGCTGATGTATGGGCTGGTTGAGCAGAGTGAAATAGATTGAAAACTGTCTGAATGGGTGGGCCCAGAGAGTGCTGTTCAGTGGCCTCAGTACTGGGTCTGATCCTGTTTAACATCTTCATTAGTTACCAGGATGATGGGGTAAAGTGCATCCTCAGCAAATCTGCTGATGGCACAAAACTGGGAGGAGTGACTGATACACCAGAAGGTCATGCTGCCATCCAGAGGGACCTTGGCAAACTGGAGAAATGGGCTGTCAGGGCCATTAATAAATGCTGGAGGTCACCCAGCTGGAAAGCAGCTTGGCAGAAAAGGACCTGGGGTCCTGGTAGACACCAAGTTGAACATGAGGCAGCAATGTGCCCTCGCTGTAAAGGCCAATGGTATCCTGGGCTGCATTAGAAGTGTTGCCAGCAGGCTGAGGGAAGTGATGCTTTCTCTCTGCTCAGCATGCGTGAGGGCACAACTGGAGTTCAGTTCTGGACTCCATAGTGTAAGAGAGAGATGGACATACTGGAGAGAGTCCAACAAAGGGCCAGAAAGCGTACCTCCCCAACCAAAGACTCAAAGTTGCAGGACAGCAATAAAGCATGACCATGTTCTCCATAAAAAAACCTAGCCTTCTGTGTCCTGCAGCAGTTTACCTTCACATGTGACCCCCTTCATCCTAGCATATCCCCGAGGACAGGCAGTATCTGCAAGAAAACAGAGGAATGTCAGCAAAGAAATGGGCTTCCCCCTGCCTCCCTGAGAGTGGTGCCAGCAGAGCCTTACCAATCTCACAGCGCTCACAGGGGCTGCCCCACGCTGCCCCCAGCGTGGCACAACACTCTGATTTCAGTGTGGCCCCGTTGATGTTCACCTCACAACGTCCATCCTGGATGTTCAACCAGCACGTCCCTTTCATGCTGTCTGGAGAGGCAAAGACAAGACATGAGTGAAGAGCTGCTCCTTGATGGAGGTTTTCCAGCTCCATGGAAGCCAGGCTGCCATGAGAAGCAGCTAAGAAGAAACTATCACGGAGCTGCAGTGCAACTATTGCTCTCTGGTGTCACTTCATCCTTCATGCTGTGGAGTCAAGCATATGGACACGAACTCTGCTGGTCTTCTGAGCACTGCTCTGCTGTGAGGCAGCATTTCTGTGCTCTCTGATACAACTAATGCATCACTTCTGTGTCCTGTCCCTCTAGTTCCAGCCTGCTCCTTTTCTGGGTAGAAACAGTCCTTTCCTCCAGCTGCCCCTGACCACCTAGGAGTGGGAAGTGGGTACCTTATCATCTTGATGAGAAGGGATCTACTTCATCCTGATGTGCCTTAATGTCAGCACACTACAAACCCATCTGCTGAGTGAGAATCCACCATCCTGATACCCTGAGGATCCCCTGGGACCCCATGGCTGCTGCACACTGCTCAGAGCACTGCCTGAGGCTGCAGCTTCTCAGGCTCTCTGGATGCATGAATGAGATGTTAATTGTTACCAACAACCAAAGAAACACCAGATGAGAAAGGGAGGGGTCAGAAGATCCCCATCCCCAAGCCAGGAATACAAGACTTGCTTCAGATGAACAGCAAGGAGTGATGATGGGCACTACTGATACCAGCCACTGTCCCAGAGCTGCCTGTTGAAGGTCACATCCTTACCCACACAGATGGTGCCACTGGGGTCCAGCTTGCTGCCAGGGGAGCACTCACAGGCAAAGGAGCCAGCATTGTTCCTGCAGACACCGTTCACACAGGGGTTAGAGGTGCACTCATTGATATCTGTGGGAAGAAAGGGACTGTCACTGCAGTGAGTGCCATGGGACCTGGTTTTCTGGGCCAGACGCTGGGGGGAGATGATAAAGAACACGAAGAAAAGAAGTTTTCAACCTCCCAGAGGACCCTCAGTCTGGGCCATTTGCCATTTTTCACCTTCTTTACAGAAAACCTCTTTTTTCCCTCTAAACAGACATTTATGTGCAAAGGGCCAATTCTCAAATATGGGAGGACTTTGTGGTCAGAAAATCATTTCCCCCACTCCAAAGTGTAAGCTTGCGATCAAGTCACCAAAACTTGCAATTTTGGCCAGGTTTTAACTAACATTTGGGGGCTCAGGAGGAAATTGTTCTGGTTTTCTGGCACTGAAGAGTCCAGATGTTCCAGGTTTGGATGCCTACTCTTTTGGATGAAGTGTGAAACTTGCCCCTTGGAGGAAAAGAAACCACAAACCCAAAGCCTGGATCTGCTCCAGTTCAAACCACTGTGGTCAAAAGGGAACCAAAGACACGTCAGACCTTGAGCTCCCTTTCAGGCAGGAGCTCAGGCCGTAGCCCTTCAGTCTCATGAAGATGTTCTCTGGTCCCTTCAGTCATGTTACCTTCACAGGTATCTGTCTCCATCCTGAAGACAAAGCCCTTGGGGCAGGTGCAGGTGTAGCTGCCGGGTGTGTTGCGGCACAATCCATTGTCACACAGCAGACGATTGACGGTGCATTCATCAACATCTATGGGCAGAGAGATGGGGTTGATGAGCTACAGCATCTACAGAGCTCTGGCAGCCTGAGAGGCACAGAAATACACCACCACCCTCAAAGCAATGCCATTCAGAAGGTATGTTAAATCACATACACGTGTAGCACCTTGCTACACGTACACGCGATGTACATACATGTAGCTTGCTTGGTACAAGTTGCTATGCAAACACGAAGCACTTTGTGCTCTTCCATGTGGACAGCGCATTCCTGAATGGGAACAGTGCTTGAAGGCACCAGCTCTATCACCTCAGGCTCCTGTGCAGTCAGAGGCCTGCATCTGGCTCCCAGCCCCACACTGAGTGTGTGCCATCCTCTCTCCAGCATCCCTGAGCTCCTGGTTTCCTGCCACAGGGAGCTGGAGCTGCCCTGAACTCACCCACACAGTTCTTGCCCGTGGGATCTGACTCGTAGCCCAGGTTGCAGATGCAGCGGTAGCTCCCGCGCAGGTTCTCACACATGCCATTGGGGCAGATGTCAGGGTTGAGGGCGCATTCATTGATGTCTGCACAGAGAAAGAAATCAAATTAGATGGATGCTGGCAAATGCAAATACAGAAAACTTCCACCCACTAATTCTTCGTTGTTCCTTAGTGTTCATAGCCAGCCGGGGCACCCCTCTGTAGAAATCCTTCCTTCCTGTTCTACTGATTTGACCCGGTAGGTCTTGGAGACCCTTTTTCCTCTCTTTCTGGGGCTATGGTGCTGGGCATCTTGTCCTGGGGATACACAGGTATGATCTAGCATAGGGCTCTGAGCTCAGAAGGAGAGAACTGGATAAGAGGTTGAGATAAACTCAGATTCTGTTCCATATCAAGGGCTCTCAAGTCCTTCCGTTACGTTCCTGAGACTCCTTACAGTACCTTTATCCCAGGTACTCAGGGCACACCATTTCATTATCCCTCTCACTGGTAAAGCCGGGAGGAAGAACTGTTTGTAAGATGCTATGAGCAGGATGCTGGGTCCAGCTGGGGCAAGGGCAGAGCATGATGGACAACCTGCTGTGGTGCCCAGGTAAAGAGATTTTACCCTGGCAAGAACCAGCCTCCCCATAGAACGGGGCAGGTTTGTGTTTGTACAGCAGCGTCCCCACAGTGCCATAGTGCCAGCACTATGGGCAAGAAGCCTGGGCAAGAAGCCCAGGCCAGGGCTTCCCAGACACTGCTGGCCTTTGTCTCCACACAGTTGGATTTCAGTTACATCCTCAGGGAAATGCAACCCTGGAGAGCACTGAGTGCATCCAGCCCTGGCTGCAGGCAGCAATGGGCTGACCAGAGCATGTCTGATGTTAGCTTCTTGCTAGAAAGCATCTTATCGTTAGCCTGAGACTGACTTTGGCCAAGAGACGGTGCCCTGGAAAGAAGCCCAAGAAGCCACCAGGGTTTTGCCTCTGGCTCATTCCCATTTGGAAAGTTCTGAAAGACCCGAGCTCTCTGGCTGCTTTGTGCTCTTCCTGCTGATCCAAGCACTGCCAGGGGCTGGCAGCGCAGCCGCCTGCCTGACCTCTTGCTGTCTAATTCAAAGCAGCCCATTGGCAACATACCCTGACACACGCTTATCACCTCGCTCTCCCTGAGCCCTCTTCCCCCATGACCACGGAGCTGGATGGAAACAAGCAAGAGGATGCAATTGGTCACGCTCTTCATTCCCATCAAAGCAGGGAGTAAAGCCAAACTCTGTGTGTGCATCCCCAGCAATGTAGTTCCCACAGGGTGCCAGGAATCAACTCCTCAGGGATGCTTGCTCAACATAACTCACGGAGGGAGGAGACATGACACACAGCGCTTCCCTCTCCCTGTGCCCAAGCTCACATCCCACCCACAGACACTCACTAACACAGAGATAGGTTCTTGCATGTGCTTACACCCACCCAGGCTATGCAAACTACCCCGTGCTTACTCACAAACAGCTCTTACATACACAGGTGTCATGAACCAACTCTCCAGCACACCCTCCGCAGTGCCAGGTCTCCCATGGCACACGCTCCCACAGACACAAGCACGCTCCATTAAAAGCAGCTGAACTGAAGAGCTGAGAGTGATGTTAGAGGTGCCTAGACAAACCTGGTACATGGCATGCACATACCTCTGCCATCAGCTGTTATTCCAATGCCACTGCTGCAGAGCGCCTGGAATTCAGCTGTGTGGAAAGCACAACAGAGCTGTTAGCTTTTCTAGACAGTTCACACATAGTCACATTAACTCTTGGCAACGGTGGATTTATTGCTTGGTTGAATGTCACCTACGGGCTTCCAAGCAGTGTCTGTTTATACTTATACAATGTGTGTTTTAGAGCTGACACTCACACTTAATAGTCCGACACTGTAAGAAGCCCTGCAAAGAGATCAGCAGCAGATTTGTGGATCCAACCTCAATTTGTAACTGCATGGCATTCCTTTCCCACTGTCTATGGCTTTCCCATGTCCCTGCCAAGCTGTCAAGGCCATCTCCAGGACCTGCGATGTCTCGAAGCACCTCCCAAGCTCTTTGCAAACCCAGATGGAAGAGGAGCTCACCAGAGTTCTTGGCTGGACAGGGCTGGCAGGGCTCTCCAAAGCCATGGTCTGGGTTAGCACAGCAGCACTCAGACTTGGTGACTGCACCTGGGAAGGGACGAGCACATGTGCCCTTTTTAATGCCTCCATAACACGTGCTGCGCATGTGGGTGTCCACACAGACTCGTCCATCCACGCCGATGGCCAGGCCCCCGAGGCACTCGCAGCGGAAGGAGCCCTCTGTGTTGATGCACCAGCCATTCATACAGATCCCTGGGGTCTCACACTCATCGATGTCTGAAAGAGGAAGGAGAAAGTGGCTGTTACTTACCCACAGGCAGATGGACATACTGACAGGAGCTTTGCACTCTTTTGCAGGGTGACTTGGACACTAAGAGGGAGCCAGAGGTGCAGTTAGAGCATCACATCCCTTGTGTGCTCTGCTGACTCATCCTGATAGTTCAAGGGAAGGAACAAGGATCTTCAGTCTCCCGAGACCCAGCCCAGTCTCTGAGTAGCAGGGTCTCTGCTTTGTTTACAGGTCAATGACCCAGAGAATTCACCCCATGTCACAGCAGCATATCAAAGAACTGCTATGTTCTCCTCCTCCTCCTTTCTCCACTCTGCCTTCACATTCTAACCTCCCTGGCTTTGGGAGGTGGCACACAAAGCGCAGTGGAATGTGTTGCAGAGGCTGGGGAAGCTGTGGAGATGACTGCTGCCAGCTCACATTGGTAATATGAAGCTTCACAGCCCTGCTTTACCTCCCCTAGAAAGAGGACTGAAGCTCCAATTTGTGCTGTAGTGGAGGTGCAAGAACATTTCCCCTATGCCCATTCTGCTGTGAGGGGGTCATTTCTGATGGCAGAACAGATGTCTGGCAACAGCCTTGGTTTTCCTCAGCTGCTCTTGTCTCAGACACATCACAAGTCCCCAGGAATGTGAGCAGCAGGCTGGGAAGAGGACAGGGACCAAGGCTGGGGACCTACGCACCGACACAGTACCGCCCATTGGGAGCCAGCACAAAACCAGGCTTGCAGATGCACTTGAAGCTGCCATCCTCATTGATACACATCCCATTGAGGCACATGTTGGTCGTAGCACATTCATCATGATCTGGGGAGGACAAACAGAAACCATGAGTTGAGCCTGAGAGCATCAGCAAGACTCTTTTGTGCTCAAAACCATTCTGACTCCCATCTCATGGTCAAATCGGTTCTTATGGCAGCGGGTGCTAATTCTCAAGGCAGAGTTCCCACTGCTGCTCCTGGGTGAGAGCTGTCCTGCTGCATCCTTGCTGCTCCCAGTACCCTGGTCAGCCAGAGCAGCTCACAGCAGGACGCAGACACCAGCTGCTGGAGAATGTCCTCCTTCCAGACCCAGCCCTGCTCACGCTCCTGCACCCCAAAACCTACAGGAGCACTTTAGCAGCACTAGCACCCTTATAAAACACCTTCCTATTTCAGTCCTCTCATTTTAAGATGCACTCCGCCCAAGAGATGAAGGGAATGCAGCAGAGATTAAAGTTATCACTGATCCCCACGAAGGACATAGTCTCAGTCCCAAGTGCATCAGGAGATACCTTACCAACACAGTTCTTGCCATCAGGAGTGATTTCAAAGCCCGCATTGCAGATACACTGGAAGCTTCCATCAGTGTTAACACAGCGGCCATTCCTACACATCACTCCGTTCATGATGCACTCATCGATATCTGCCAGGGAAATAAACACAAGAAAGCAGCAGCAGGTGGAGTGAGAAGCAATCCACTTTAGGATGAGATCCAGTTTAGGATTATAGAATCATAGAATGGATTGGCTTGGAAGGGACCTTAAGACCACCCAGTTCCAACCCCCTCTCACGGGCAGGGATACCTCACACTAGACCATGTCACCCAAGGCCATGTCAATCACCTTCACAAGGAAGAACTTCTTCCTTAGATCCAACCTGAACTTGCCCTGTTTCAGTTTGAACCCATCACCCCTTGTCCTATCGCTCCAGTCCCTGATGAAGAGCCCCTCTCCAGCATCCTTGTAGCCCTCTTCAGACACTGAAAGCTGCTCTGAGGCAAAGAAGAAGTGAGGACCCGATTTCCAGCGCCAGAAGAACCACAAGAATTCAGCTTAAATGATTTAGTGTCTCTTCCAACCCAGACCATTCCATGATTCTGTGACTCTTTGCTCTCCTTCCCTTTTACAATCATTTTCCTTTGGTACCTAGGTCTCTGATAATCCGCTGACACTCTTGCAGCGCAGTGTCCTCCCCAAAAGAGAAACTGAACACACTTACCAATGCAAGCCTGCTTTGTGGGGGTGCTCTGGAAGCCCTCGTGGCACTTGCAGTGGTAGGAGCCCGGTGTGTTCACGCAGTCACCATGCACGCAGGGGCTGCTGGAGCACTCATCCACATCTGCAAGAAGAAAAGCCGGAACCCATGAGTCAGCATTATACACAGCAAGCTACAAGGAGAGTGAGCTGCTACTCCTGTCCCTTCAACCCCAGCACTCAGCACCCTGACATCACAGCCAGCAGTGGATGCATCCCTTCCCTCAAGTAAACCAATGGCAACACTCAGCTTGGTGTCACCTGCAAACTTGCTGAGGGTGCCCTCAGTACCACTGTGGCATTGATGAAGACATTAAAGAGTGTTGGTCCCAGAATGGACCCTTGAGGGACACCACTCATCACTGGTTTTCACTTGGACTTTGAGCCATTGTCTGTAACCCTTTGGATACAGTCCTCCAGCCAATTCCTTATCCATCCAACAGTCCCTCTGCGAAACCCATACCACTCCAATTTAGAGGTAAGAATGTCATAGGGAACTATATCAAAGACTATATCTGCATATCCATGCAGATGACAGCCACAGCTCTTTCCTGTCCACTGATACAGTCACATCAAAGGCCACTAGATTAGTCAGCCACAATTTGCCCTTGGTGAATCCCATCAGCTCCCAACAGATCCAACTTCTCAAAGGCAGACCCATGATCACAGAAGCCAAAACCTTGAGTATGGCACCAGGCATGCAGCCAGGCATTCACCCTGTTTGATTCTGCTCCTCCCTCCTGAGCCCTTTCCTCTGACTGGGAGGAGAGAGTAACACCATCTGCTCTCAGTGACATGCAGTCTCTTGGTGGTTCTAAGTTGCCTTGTTGCATATCATCAGACCCTCCATGGATCTAGGCTGTACGATTGGCTTTTCCTGGATCTTCTCTACTCACAAACTCTTCCTTCTCCAAACCCAGTGTTGTACCTCTTCTGCAGAGGCACTTCAGAGGAAGGCTCTTGCTTCTGCTCTGAGCAGAGGGAAGGTCCGGTCTCTTCATCTTGTGAGTTACTTATGTCCGTCAGCTCGAGGTTGAATTCAGGCTTACCTCCCCCTTGCACAGCCTTAACGCAGGGCTGTCACTCAGCCTGGGACAGCACACAACACCATGTAGTATCTCACATTCCGGGCTACTACACTGCTAGTGCCAATGTTGTGGCTACCACAGGAGTGGTCACCTTTGCAGGGCACACACCCCCATTCTGCCACGCTGCTTTGTATCCTGACATGAGCCCTCTATTTCCAACTTTTTCTGTGGGTCTCTGACTGTGATGGGGGCTATGGGGCAACAGCTACTCACCGATGCACTCCCCACGCACGTCCTGCTTGTACCCCATGTTGCACTCGCAGCGGTAGCTGGATGGGGTGGGGATGCAGCGTCCATTCAAGCAGAGGTTAGTGAAATGCTTGCAGATGTCAATGGTCTGATTCAAAGTGGCAGTTCCTGGAAAGCACAAGAGACAGCATCAGGTAGAGGATTACAGCTCCCTTGATTGTGCCAGGAAGCACAAGGGTCCTTAAGTCCAAACCCTGTGACAATGATGCTCCTGAACACCCATGGGGGTGCAGACACAAACTCAGCTGCCTCAGAAGCCTCTGCAGGGTGCTGCAGTACCTGGCTGACATGCACAAGATGGCTCGGCCTCTTGGAAGAAAGGCAGGAAACAATATTTATTGACATCCAGTGCATCTTCACAGGCTTCAGCCCTTAGCACGGAGCTATACAGGGATGCCCATGAGAGAGGTATCCAAAGTGGAAGGAAAACCAGTTTTGTATAGGGGAGGCAGAGAGGGAGGTGCTAACGTGAAAGCTTCATTCCTATTTGATCATTAGGCAGATATTCTGCACTGGAGCCAGGCTTAGCTCTTGCTCTGCCAGGAGATGCTGCTTGATCTGCTTCTGGGCTCAGCATCCTGCACAGAATTAGCATCGCATCCCATCACTCCCCTTGCATCCAAATAAACCCTGTAGCTGTCTAAGAGCACGGGCTGTGTGCAGGGACCAGCACACAGGAGGACACGCTGCCTCTGTCCTGAGACAAGCAGCCAAACTGGGTCAGCACAGTAAGAAAGTCAGTTGAATTACCAATGCTTGAACTTCCTGCGCCCATTCCAGGCAGACCTGGGATCCCGCCTTGTCCGTTTGCCCCATTTGGTCCAATGCCTCCAGGCCCATTGAGTCCTGGCCCAACACCGTTGGGCCCAAATCCAGGAATTGCTGGAAAGTTCCCAGGGAACCCTGGCACAACTGGGAGTCCTTCGATGCAAAGCCTGCGGTACTCATCTGAAACAAAACAGCTGCCTTAGTGCTGCCCCAAGAGTGCCAGAACCCTCCTCCTGCCTCTGCCAGAGTGCAGAGAACAGAGGGATGGAGAGGGACTGGCAGGGAGCAAAGAGGATGAGCACTGATGGGAACAGGGCAGATGCGTGAGGAGAGCTTTAACACCCTTTACTCCAGAGCAGATGGTGAGACACAGCTTGCCAGGGTGTTTGGCAACAGTTTCTCAGGGCGCATGGCACCATGGGCTCCCTTCATGCAGGAAAGGACAGGACATGAGAGAGTGCCAGACACTGTAAAGCTCTGCCCTGCTCAGAGCTGGTGGTGACAGAGGCAGAGAGCTATATCTACAGTGCTGTGCCTACTCAAGGCCTCCTGCTGCCTGGGCTCACCTTCGTTTGGCCCCACAGTGGGAGCCAAAGGAAGCTGAAGAAGTAGGAGGAAAGGGATAACTTCTTGCCTCGGCTAAACTCATCTGGCTCAACTTCAGATGAGACCCAGGCAGGAGAACCAACATCCCCATGTGACCCTTCCCTGTATCACATGGTGATGGTTCTCCACATCAAACCCGGGCACCACTATGGCCATCAGAGCCAGGACTTGGCCTAGCAATAGTGGAGGTTCTTTGTGCTGCACTTACCAGAGCCCCTGACAGGGCACATCTCCGGGGTCTGAGCGATGGCCCAGCAGCGTCCGGAGTCACAGCAGCACTGCATCTTGGTGTACTGACCAGGAAGGTCCCCGGCACAGCGGCCCCCGATCAGCGCAGAGAAACACGCCCCGATCCGCTGGTCTGCAGAGGGAGAGGACAAGGAGCCACGTTCACAGCCTCTCATCACCACACTCCTGGTCAGCTCCTGAACGCCCATTCCCAGCGGTGCCTCTTCTGGCTGCTCACTGTCCCAGCCAGACCTCCCGTAATGCCTCATCCTCCCCAGATCATGAGGCTCTCCAGCTCCCTCATCTGAAGCACATCAAGGCTGCAGGGCCAGGCTTCATCTCCCAGTATTGCATCTCACATTCCCATTTAGGCTTCTGAATACTATAAGCAGGCTGACCGAGAACCAGAAACAGGCAGCAGGTGGGCAATCCCTCTCCACTGGGAGCTGGGCAAGCTGACTCAGCAGATTCTGGTTGAATTCCCAGATGAGATCCCCCACCTCATCCCATGTTTCCTCAACCTTCCCAGAGAAACGGGGTTATTTACAGGTGTTTCTCCTCTCACCAGAGCTTCTGCACTTACAAAACAAGTCAGGGATGGGTTCCCCCACTGACTTAATGCTCCAGCTGGGACAGGGAACATGCTGAGGGGATGTGGTCTGCAGAAGATCACCGCACACACTGACACTATGGACAGCAGGACCTATCCCCTCACTGGGGACAGATAAACTGCTATGGACTAAACCATATTATTCAACAAAATAGCATCCTGGGTCTGAGGTGTCCATTCTTCAGGTTCCTCCTCTGATGTTAGCATCTGTCTTGCTTAGTTGTATTTGTGAGCAAGGGTTGGCCACCAATGCCAATACTGAAGTCCAACAGGCCCTGAACTTGGCTACATGGAGTCTTCTCCTCTAGTGGGCTGTTGGACCCAGCATGATAGATTTTCCTCTAACTTCTGCCACTAAAAACACTTCCCTGCGATAACACTTCCCAGTGCTGCCTGCTGCTATTTTGAGGGTTCCCAGACTGAGCAGGCATTCCCCAGCGTTCCTGCTCCAGGCTGAAGTCCTGCCTGCAGCAGTCCTTTCCCCTGTTCTCACCTGCGGCAGGGCAGAGCTGGCAGACCAAGGTGGTCAGTTCCCTACACCACTTTGGCCAGGCAGGGGATCCAGGTACTTCCTGCATTCGTGATCCCTGATGCTGTGCTAAGGAAGGATCTTCCCACAGCCACTGCTGCCCAGTGTGGTCCTGCACATCTCAGGTCTGGCAAGGACCTGAATCTCATTCCCACAATTGATTTAATGGCAAATGTCCCAGGCTTCCCATGAGGAAGCATTCCCTGCCAGGTCCCAGTGGTCCCAGCGTCTGTCACCAAACTAATGGACCTGTTCCTAATTCCACATCCCTCCAGTCTACTCACTCCCATTCCCAGGGGATGCCCATTTCAGATCATGGATCAGTTCCCACAGCCTGGACTGAGCTGGGAGAAGAACAAGTCCTGGACGGTGGTCAATGTCCTGGATGGTGGTCAAAGTCCATGAGCCTGGCCAAAGCCACAGACACTAAGGCTGGCACCAGTGTTTGGTGTGTGTGGCTTCTGGAACAGGCCCAGGAGACTGAGGGTCTTTTACACGTCTAGCAGGCTCCGTCTGGCACCAAGTCCTCCAGGAAAACCTGGAATCTTCCACTCATTCATCTCCTGTCCTTATTTCTCAAGTAAATTAATGAGGGTGAAAGTCTGGTCTGATTTCCCATCTGTGTCTCTGGCCAGCAGGCTGACACTTCCCTGAAGTATCACTGGGATCAATTGCATGGAGCTGTTTGATCTCTGGGCTGTGGTTACATTTCTTCTCTCATCGCAGCTCAATGACTTCCAGAGGACAGTGACCCCATTTAAGGCCAGGGGCACTAAACCCACAGGTCTTTCCTCGGATATATCCTTTCCTGGGATTCATGGGTTCAGCCCCTTCTAGGAAACTTCATCCACCAAGGAAACTGGATGGACGAGGAGAAGGGCAACTTGAGTGAACGGATTGAATGCAGCCCTGGATTAGCTTCTAATTGTAGTGAAGGGCAGCACAAACCACAGGGGTGTTTGGGTCATTCCAAACCCTTGGTCTCTGGCAAGTGGCAAGAGTGCAAGAGCAATTCTCATGTCTTGCAGGTTTCAGAGGATGCTGGAGGTTAGGAGATGGCACCTTGACAGGCTGATGTTCCTCAGCATCACATGCAGCCCCCTCTCAATCCAGAAAGAAGCTGCTTTCTGAACAAGCCAGGGCAGGATAGTGGGGCCATCTGGAAAAGCTGCACCTCAAACCCTTGATAGGAGTTTAACTCAATCAGGGCTTAGGGCTGAGCTAAAATGAACCTCGAGATCGGAGGGTGGTAGTTCGGAATAAACCCTGTGGGCATCAGAGAGGATAGATCCCACCCGGCTCCTACTGTTCTTCTGTGGGACACTTGCTGTCCTGAAGCTGTGATAGATGGGGACAGCCAGGCAGTTACTGGGTAAGGAGGGATTTGAAGAAGGCAGTCTCCTTCTCCACAGACAGACATGTGCTGACAAGTTTGACAAGGCAGGGAGGTCACAGCAGTTTGTGCAATGGAGGGAATGGTCCAGCCCTTACTCATCTGGACACGGTTATTAAATTCAGCTGCTGTGTTGCAGTTTGCAATAATCTCTCTCAGAAATAAAGGTCAGAGCTAATTGAAAACTCATCTGGAGCTGCCCTTGGGTAGAGAGAGGGGTGGATGGAAAGAACAGTGGGTCTCTGCAGTCCCCTTGTGACCTCCTGCAGGACCACCCACACCAGCACTAAGCCCTGGTGGGTTTGTTCTGCCTTCCCCTGCAGCTGTAAAGGGAACAGGTTTGCACAATAACCTCTGTAAATCGGATAATGCCGCAGGCAAGAAAGGAGGTAAAATCCCACATGAGATTAGACAGTGCACAGAGGTGGGGGATAGAGCCACAGGACTGCCAGAGGTCTCTGAATCCCCTGTTTCAGTCTGAACCCATCACCCCTTGTCCTATCCCTACAGTCCCTGATGAAGAGCCCTTCTCCAGCATCCCTGTAGCCCCCTTCAGACACTGGAAGCTGCTCTGAGGTCTCCATGCAGCTTCACTTCTTCAGGCTGAGCAGCTCCAATGTTCTCAGCCTGGCTCCATACGGGAGCCGCTCCAGCCCCTGAGCATCCTCATGGCCTCCTCTGGACTTTCTCTCACAGCTCCATGTCCTTATGCTGGGGACACCAGAACTGCAGGCTGTCTGTGCACAAGGTGTCTAGGACCGGCTGTGCACCTGCAAAGGACTTTGCAGTTTTCATCCTGGTTTCTTTGCTTGGTGGTAGGGTAGGGACAGGGGGAGATGGAGGAATGGGAAGTCCTGATACTGCTTCCCAGGAGAGACCCTCAGAGGGTGGGCATTCCTCTCATTCTGTTGTCTTGTCATGTACAGAAACTGAGAAGCCCAAGTGGCCAAACCCAAACCAGTGGTTGCAAAAGGCAGTTGGCTTTGTCTACAAAGGACTTGAGGGCTATGAGCTCAGAATGGAGCTGCACCACAGCAGCATGTAGCCAAAGGTCTCCCACCCAAGATGTCCAATGGTACTTGGTTTGCAAGGAAGAAGGGTGCAAAAAAGAGCCTCATACTGCGGTGAGGACAGTCAGTCTAGACTGATGATGCCATCCTGCGTTCCCTGTTTTGGAAAACTGACCAATTTCCTTCTTGTCTGGGTAAGATTAGATGGTGGTGTCTGTCTCAGTGAAGAGTCACACCAGAACCAAGGCACAAAGCACAAAGCATCCCTCTGTGCACGGCTCCCACATCCCTCAATGCCCTGGCTGCTACCAAGGAGCTCTGCTTAGGGACCCAGCTCCTTATCAACCTGTTCGGAGCCTGCGACCCTCACCCCACTTCCCTTTGTCATTTCTTGCCCTCAGAAATATCTCCTTATATTTCCTTACTCCTCTTGCTCCTTCTTTCCCTGGATAACGACCAAGGTAGGTAAAAAGGTGTCCCCAGGCAGGTGAACTCCCCAGTGACACCCTCACGACCTTCTCTGAGCCCAGGACTTTGCAACTAAGATAACTAAGATAACCAAGATAACCAAGATCTGGTCCTGCCCAGAACTTTAGGCAATAAATATGCTGATGTTGCCCAAGAAAAGTAAGATCCAAATCTTTCCAAGCATTTGCTGCACTATGAGGGAAAAAGAGCAAAGAAAGCGATGTGCAGAAGTGCTGACTTGCCACAAGCAGGGGAACACCATGTTCATGTCTGGAAATGCATCTGCAAGGCCGTTTTCTGAAGCTGTTCTTGAAAAGCAGCACGTTGTACTGGAAAGGGAAAACCCACCTCCCAGCCTGCTGGAGCTTCTGCAAGACCCTGAGCCTGCCTTTGACAAGCCTGACTGACTGAAACTGCTCTGAACATGTGTGCAACTGGATTCCTTGTGTCAAGCGCAAGTGGTTGAATCGTTCAATAACTCACAGCATAGCACAGAATCACAGCATCAACTAGGTTGGGAAAGACTATTAAGATCATCAAGTCCAACCATTATCCCAGGACTGCCAAGGCCACCACTAACCCACATCCAGGGCCTTTATCTGCATGGTTTGGGAACACTTCCATGCTCATTTCAAACTCTGGCAGTCTTTCTCCAGCTTTGCTGCTGTTCACGTTTCACACTGAAAGCACCTAATGAGGGTTGGGCTCAACCCAAGCTCGGTGCCTTGCTGTTTCAGCCGCAGAAACTACAGGAGATTGTTCAAATGCAATAAAAAGGTGTTTACTTTACTAAAAAGGGAGGGGAAAGGGATGGGAATATATGAAGGCTGCCACCATAAAGTCACCACCTCACCAGTGCTGGTGCCCCATGATATATGAGGCACTGTGGTCACGTCCAGTCTAAACATCTGGAGGTGGCAGTGTGACAATCTCTTCAGCTCTCTCCGGATGCTGTTCATCCACGCTATTTATTCATATCCAGTTTTACAAACTATTCCTGTGATTTATTTCAACCGGGGACTTAAACTACCATAAACTCCCAAACCCAAGCACCAAAACCCCCTCAAAGGATAGAAACAAATCAGGGCTTGCAAAATACGGATCCCAGGGCAACGACACCTCAAAAGTAACTGTGTCTTATGCCAAAATAAATACTGTCTGTCCCAAAATGTGACAGCACAGCAGCAGCATGTATTAGCTGAGGGAAATGGCTGGAGCATGATGTATTGAGTTCAGCTGCAGCCATAGCCCACTGCAGCTAAATAAGCTTCGGTCCTGTCCAGCCCCCAGCTACTCCATGATTCTACAAGTCTATGACTGCTTTTAAATCTGGGCTTTTTCATTTTACTTCGTTTTCATTTCTCAAAGCTCTTGGTTTTAAGGAAAGTGGGAAATGTCCATATGACTCATCCATCCCTTCAGGCGGATGGCAGGGTCTGGGAATCAAGGGAGGAAAAGCAGTTCATTCTCATTAAAATCTATCAGAGGTGACTCTTATGTTAGACTTGATACCAGTTTTCTTTCCACAACTAGAACACGAGTATTTGTTACTCCAGTTTCTGTGGATAGGAAAGAATCTGGAAAGGACTTTTCCCTGTATTCCAGGACTCAACAGAAAGCAGCACCTGACATTTGCCATTGCACTAACACTGATCTTGTACCAGTTTCTCTTCACAAACCCCTGCATCCTTGCCTTTCAAAAGGCAAATGAACTTTCTGAACAGCGAGACAAATGCCAGGGTTCATTTTGACTAAAGTAAGTGCCCTGCTGAGAGCAAGTAAACAGAGGTCTGATCTATTTATCATAGATGCTGTTGTCTGTTACAGAGAGAAATGGACCATCAAATATTTACAAGGCTTGGAAAGGCATTTTGATCTGTTAAACATGCAAGATTCACTCCAGGCTCTGCAGTGTGGAGGCAGGACAGCTTGTCACTGTGTGGAAAGCTTGTCTGGACTCACACCAGTTCTGGGAAGCTTTGAAATGCAGACACCTTGAGCCAAACAGGGGAGCAGCACACACCAGCCCCACCAAGGCCTTCCAGCATCTGAGGACTGTAATGTGTAAGAGCTGAATGATGGCCTTGTAAACAGGTTGAAGATGGGTGCAGGAATAGGTGTCAGCAGTGCCCTATGCTGTCCTTGGGAAGCACCTCTTTCTCTTCACTGAGTACAGAGGGGATCCAGACCAGCAGCTCAGTGCAAAGCAGCTCACTCCCAAAACTCTGAGTTCAATGATATGAAGCCAATTGAATCCACAGCCCTGCTGATTATTACCTTGGGGCAGTTGGGATTTATGAGCCATTACCTGTGGTCTAAGCAGGAAAGAGGAAGAGATGCTAGAAGTCACTGTTTGTTTGCATTGGTTATGCAAACACTTGGAGTAAACCTTTCCCCACTTCACCTCTGCAAGGCAAGCGGATGAATGTGCAGTCATGGATGTTCCCCACCACTGGGCTCCTCTTTGCAAGGCTTCCCTTGGATTTACACACTGCACAACCACACACTGTGCCTGCTGGTTGGTTGTAGGGAGAGTACTGCTGTCTCTCCCTGGCTGACACCTGGAGAAAAGGGGTAGCATCCGGGATTCTCCCACTAACTGACACAGTTCTGTGGGTAGGAACAAAAGGATCCTTCCTCAACCAGACACCTTCCACCCCAACCCTCCTCCTCAGTGCAACCCCTTTTCAAACACCTCAAGCACTGAGGCACCTGCAGTCCAAATTATGGAGAGGTAGAAAGCCCTGGTCTGTAAGAGCATCAAAACCTGTGGCCAGAACAGGCACATGCAGGGACAGCACATGGAAAAGAGCATTTTCCAGCTATTGAAGGAGCAATGTGCCCTCTGACCTGCAAAGACAGTGATTTGCAAATCCTCCCCTCTGGGGTTCAGAGTGTGATGTCTCTCTCTATCTGTGGTCCTCAGCTCTATTTAGCATCTTACCAATGCAGCGTGATCCATCGGGGCTGGTCATGAAACCACGCGGACACGTGCACACGTAGCTGCCTGCTGTGTTGGTGCACTCCCCACCATCACACACGCCAGAGATTGCACCACACTCGTCCACATCTAGAAAAGAACAAACCAACAGGGATTAGGATTCCCTGCAAATCATCTCCTTTCCTGGAGTGCAGATTGAGGACCAGCACTGGGATCACAGAGGAAAGTAGCTGCTGTTGTCATGGGATGCTTGAGGCTGGCTCATGCATTATCCGCTGTATTTCTCCATACAGGAGGGATTTGAATGAATTTTAAGTGCACTCAGGCATCTAAATGCATGTGAAAAGGCCTCTGTACTATCAGTTAGGCAAGCAGGGTCCAGACATGTCACACTGTGGGTTCAGCTCCTCCATCAGCCGTTCTATTTCAGTGTGATTTGCATAACAGTACCATGAGCATGTCGTAGTTGGAACTGTTTATCTCCTCACAGGGAAAATTAGAGAGATGGAGAGTCCTTGGAGAGATCCCACCTAATTAGCCATGGCAATCCAAGAAACACCATCCCTGTTAGCAAGTCCTGCCACACACTGCTTCTGCTCAGCCTGCTTCTCCAGCAGCTCACTGCTGTGTGTATGACTGGAACACACCAGTAAAGTGCATCTCTCTGGATTTAGAGCATGGAAAAAAAGGACATTGCAATGAGGTTTTGGAAGGTGGAACAGCCAGACCCAGGGAACAGAAGGACCGGACCGTTCTGGTGCCCAGGCATGTGGTAATAGTCATGGGAAGGGTACAAGAGCACCAAATCTCAGAGGCAGTCACCCCCCGTCGTGTAGCTTCTGAACTTACAAAGTGCTCTATGAGCATCTCTCTAGTGTGAAGATAGGGCAGGCTCCATGGTCAAGCTGAAAGTGAGCAAGTCTCCACCACCAGAAGCTCACCATGGAGATGTGCTCATTGCCAAGATCCTGATGCCTAGCTCTGGATCCTAAGAGAGCTTCTGTAGATGAAATCTTGCTCAGAGTTAGATTTTAATCCACGCTGCAAGAACTGAGTGGAAAGATGAGATCCTACAGGGTTTGCCTGAGAACTGTAGGATGCTCCAGCCTTTTCAGGCCATTTATATTACAGCCTTCAACAACCACCAATACAGATGATACAGAGAGAGAGACTGTAACTTCTGTGTGCACCTATCACCTGGGACCTACAGCTTTGCAAAATCAATGGGAACAGGGGGGTAAATCAGCGCTTTTAGAAAGGGCAAGCTATTTTCCACTGATTAATATAATTAGTATATATTAATATTAATATATAATGTTAATAACTAAACGCAGAGGTTCCAGACGTGCTTGTGGAGCACTTGACTCAAGGATTTGTCTGGGAGCAGGGTTGTCGATATTTCTATTGCCAACTGAAATCTGATTCAGAAACTGAGATGGAATTAGATCCAACCTCTGATTAATCCACCCAAAGCCATTGGCTGGGGGTTATGGCCCAGGTGGTGATAAAAGACAGAAGCAATATTTGCCCAATAGGTTTTACAGTGGCAAAATCAAACAAGCACAAGAAAATCTGTCTTGGCAATTGGCAAAATGAATTATTTCTGCTGAGCAACTTGATTTACTGGATTTTAAATCTACACTGCTGCTGTGAATGGCTAAGGAGGGGTTTATATGCAATTCAGACGCTGCCTGGGGCTGGCAGGGAAGTAATGAGAAGGAACTGGTCAAAGCCTGCTCCTTTGAGGGGGGTTTTGCTGACATGAACAGCACAACCACCTTGCACAGCCTGATGGCATTAGCGTGTGTGAGGTTAGAGCTGCTGCCGGGCAAAGGCAGAACAGTAAAGACCTTTCACATGGGAATGGGGATGGAGAATGTCTTTGGAAGAGCTTATCCAGCAGATTCAGTGATGAAGGGATAATGGGAAAAGCTACCTGAATCCAACCCATCAGGGCAAGGGAGGGACCAGAAGAAACTGTGCTGGGAGCCAGAAGAGCTGGCTGTGATGATGGGGATGAGCCACAGTGCCAGAGCATGAAATCTGTGTAAGAAATAGGAGTGAGTTACCCAGAGGGGTGCTGAGCTGCGTCCTGTCCAGTGAGAAACTGGGAAAACGACTTGGGAAGGAAATGTCTGACTCCAATCTCACAGTGCCATGCAGTGGCTGCCAATGCTAGTGCAGCCCTGAGGATGCATGGGAGGAAGCCTGAGCAGAAGCAGGTAGGTGATGTTACCTCTGAACAAGCTTAATTCCTGGATACCAGGGGTCTGACAAAGTGAGACACAGTGAAATTCATCCCTCCCAGCTCAGCAATAGACAATGGCAATGCGTGTGTTCAAGGTGATCTGAGCTGCCTTTTGAAGTGAGACCTATGGCATGGACAGAGACCCCCCCATGGGTGCTTCATGTGGTCAAAGCAATCCCCTTCAATCTCTCCTCCTTGCTCACACAACCTCTTATAAACACAATTAGCTTCTTTTTCCCTTTGGCTGCAACTCCGAGTCCTGAGGAACTGAGTGAAACCTTGATTTCAACACACGCAACGTGAAGCCCAAGTGCACAGGGCAGATTGTACACCCATACATCAAGGTGCATTCCTATTTGGCTTCTTAGGAACTCTGGAACTCAGGCAGCCAAAGGTTTCAACCAGGCTGTGCAAGCAGCAGAGACATCGCCTCTGTCCTTGCAGCGCTCCTTTAGCTCTTCGATGCTCAGAGCCCCTCCAGCCCCAAGACACAACTTGAAACCTCCAAAGGCAGCAATGCAAATCCTCAGAAAACACTTCCCCCACCTGGGCCCCTGCAGTGAAAGAGATTTTATCACTACAGCCTGCCCTGTCATTTAATTACAGGCCTGTGTTTGGTTACACTTTGCAGAACACTGGAAGGGAAAGAGCTTTATGAAGCAAAAGCTGGTTGTGCTGTTCAAAACAGCAGCTTAAAAACTCCTGCAGAGCTCGCCTGAAGTTTGCTGTATCAGAGATCCGGAGGCCAGCTGACAGGCAGGCATCCTACTGCACCAGTACTCACGACATAGCATCAGTCATCCAAAGAAAAGCATAGTGGGAGCAGCAACTGCATTCCATTCTTCAGGAAAACCAGAGGTAATTCAACAGGTTAGATCAAACTGCAGCGTTCTTTTCCGCCTTGACAATCCCAGCTCGTGAGGGCAGCACTAGCAACCCAAGAAGGAGGGAAAAGCCCCATTTCTCAAGACTCCTCACACATCCTGTACTTTGAGAAACTGAGTCCTGGGCTTTGTTACTGTTTTAGCTCTTCCCCACCACATTTTGCCTTCTTCATTTGCTCTTTGTAAAGTGTCTCTTAAGTTTCGATTCATTCAAAGCTGAAGCCTGTGGAGAGCTTGACACAGTGGGGCGGATATGTAGAGCTCTCATTAACACCCAGCTCCGGGCAGGGAATTCTTCCAACTCCAACCTGGCTACTCCAGGACTTTTCCAGCCCTCTGTTAAAAATTAAAGCAATATTCTGCATGCTCTGCTCTTCAGACAACGGCCGGATTCAATGCAAACGTTGATTTTGGATCTGCTCTCCAAGTCGCGGGGTTGGAGTTGGCCTGATCATTAAGGCTGAAAATGCTGGAAGCCAAAGGCTACAGAGCTTCAGAAAGAGAGCTGCAGCCTGCAAAGCCCATCCACCACGGGTGCCCATAGACACGGTGAAACCCCAAACTTTCCATCTGCTGGGGAAACAGGGCTTGATGGAGAAAACACCCCTGCGTCACGTAGCAGAGGTCATGCCTCATCAGCCCTCTCTCGTGCAGCACATGGGATTCTCAGACCTTCCCTTCCAGAAAGCACAAAGAAACCACAGAGGAGCGTAATGGAGCCCTCTAAACCACACCAAATCCATGGAAATGAGCTTTAAATGGCTCCAAACAATGAGCTCTTCTGTGGACATTTTGTAAGCAAATTGAAAACTCGCTAATAAAATGGCTATCATGTTCCAGTTGTGAGGAGAGGGGGCCAGCCTCCCCTCTGCCCATGGAAAAGCAGGAAAGCTGCCTCCAATTCAGAACCATGAATGAGATTCAACAGGGTAAAAAAGAGAGAGCCTTGTTTTCATTAGAGAATTAGGGATTTTGGGTGGTGGTGACGAAAGAGAAGCCTGTAGGGACATAAGCAGCATCTATTTTGTCACCCACCGATGCTAAATGGAAAGGGGTGAGTAAAGAAGAAGAGAGATTGGTGATTGAAGGATATGGTCTCCCTTGGCAGAATCTGGCTCCTGGAGATGCCAAAGATGGTCCAAAAGGCTCAAGCCTGGCTGGGTTTGAACAGAGCTTGGACTAAGCATGCAGTGCCTCTCACTCCCTGGCCTGGTGTTTCTTCATGTACTTTTTTGTACCTTGTATTTTAGCATCCTGGAACAATTTTGGATGTGAGGCACTCATTCCTTTTTGGGGTACTGGGAAGCATCCTGGGTGAGGCGCTGGCATTCCACACTTCACTGATAACAGAGCTGGCTTAGCACTGTATACAGTAGAGGAAAGGCTATTGAGAAAAGAAGTTAAATGCTTGGCAGAGAGCCACTAGAATGATGGAAGGAAAAAGCTTCATTCAGTGATTCCACCCCTAACTCCACAGCACGGAAATGTTCCCTTAAGTGGCATTTTGACAGTTACTTCCAGGTTAACTTAAAACTGTCACTCTGTGTAAGAGCCCCTCATTTCCCTATGACTTCTTGACAAAGGTCTTTGTTTCAGAGGATGTGTCTGATTTCAGCTTTGATGTTCCCTTTCCTCATTTTGCACCGTTGGTGCCAGAAGGCCTTTGTGTCCTCCTCAACAATTCCATCCCTCCAGCAGCGCTATCAGTTGGATATGAGCATGCCCTTCTCTCAGTGCTCACACACTTCCCATTCCCCTGCAAGCCTCAAGATCCTGCTCTTTTCCAGTTTCCCCATAAACCAGGCACAGGATCTGTCAATCCAGCCCTAAGCTGGCAACATCTGCCCTCCTTGCTCATCTTTCCATCCCAACACAACATAAAGGCAGCTCTTTGGCACTTGCAAAGCTGGCCTTGTGTCCGGTGGTGGCAAAGAGAGATCCTTCGCCTTCCCCACCCTCAGTCCACCTCACTGCTGTGTTTCACTGACTGCTGTAAGTGAGCAGCAACTCTCCCTGCCAGAAATGTCTCATTCTACATTGCACAGCCCCAAACTCAGGCACTCTTGATCCCTCGAGCTGCCTCAGAATACAATGAACAAAGGCATAAAATGAGCCACTATTTGAAAGCGTCACATTCGTTAGCAATGCGCTGCAGAACTGGAACTGAGCGACCCTGAACGTGAAGGATATTTAGGTTCCAATCCAAACTTGATGCCGTGCACACGTTCTCATGTGCTGCAGACAGGAAAAGGGCATCATTCGCCTTCTGGAGTTGACCAGAATTCATCCAGGGCCTCCAGCTGCAGCCCCCTTACATGCCTGGGAGATCAGGCTTGAGCTGGCCTCTTATCAGCATAAAAGATCCTGCATAAGAAAAGCATCTTTATTCTTCAGGGATTCAGGGCCTGAAAACGGCGCCTTAATTCCAGGTGCCATTTGTGTTAAGAGATAAGTATCGCCATGGGAAAGAAACAACATTATCTCTACTCCTGCCTTTTCCCACCAATAAACAGCCCCAAAGAAGATTAGTGGCACATGCTGCTGCGTTAATAAGGGAGACATCATTCATCAGCAGAGCCAGTGACATGGGCTCTGACCTCTGGCTCAAATGCAATCCCATCTGCTGACCTCACTCCCCAGCAGGAATCTTCTAAGCAGAAAAGACAAGCTCCTGGGAACTAGGGAAGAATCTGACATAGACATTTAATCGAGTTTTAATACTTCCTGGATGCTGGGCTTGGATAAGGAGCCTCAAAACAAGAGGAAACCATCTCCTCTTCCTACAGCAGGATGGTCTCAGTGCAAGCTGAGAAATCCCTCCTTTCACCAGCTATAAATCTAGTGCAAACAGGCTCAACAAGGGAACTCCTGCAGCTTTGAGATTTTAGGCTTGGAGCACACCTGGATAAAGCAAATACCCTCTTACACTTGTGGTTGTTATTTTGCTGAACACCCTTGGCTCAGTGAGGAGGTTACTTGGACGGATGCAGCTACTTTGGCGGTACAATCTCAGTAGAGGAGGAATACAGTGCTCTATTCACTGTACCAAACAGCGCTCCTGAGGTATCAAAGCAAGCAGCAAACTCCAAGACACGGTTCAGATCTTCCTGTCTTTATAAAGTGTTAGCATCAGAGGAAGCCCTTACAAGATGCTGGCTCTCTATTCTGCTGTTCAGTGACTTACAGGGAGTGTATGTCCTACAGGGAAACAGAGATAACCCAAATACCCTCTTCACCTTCTGGCTGCCTGGTGAGGATGTGCTGGTGATTTGTGTCTGGGAAACAAGCCCTCAAAAACAACCTCAATCCTGTCAGCTTAGAGCAGCCTTCATGCTTATCTCATTCACAAGAGAGGGACCTCTAGGTCAGTAAAAAGCATCAGCTTTTGGTGGTCTCCTTAGCAACTGAGGTAAGATAAGTGACGGAACAGACACCGTAGATGCTGGAGATGTCTCTTTTGTGGCTATCCAGGAAGGAGAGCGAAAGGAAGCTGTTTATGGCCACATCATGCTGCTTTTGCAGGCGTTCTGGGAAGTGGGGACCCACGCAGAGGCCCCTCGCATCTGGATGACAGATTCGGACAATGGATTGTTTTTAATCTTGCTATATAGGAGATTCCAGCTAAACTGATCTCATATGTGCTTTGCCTGGTCCCCAGCCAGCACGGGTGGGGTAGAGCAAGGCAAGAGTGATTTTGATTTTCTACATCCTGAGGCTCTAGTGCAGTCCAGCCTTTGCCCATCAGGCAGCCAAACTGCATGGGACATCATTGAATTTGGGCAGCAGGTTCTTCACCTGAGATGCATGGAAAATGCTTTGGATTCCACAAGTTCCAAGTCCTTGGATGCTGGCGCATTGAAACTCTTCTGTTAACTTGAGAAAGTCTCGTGGCATCCTGCCAAGGAAGATCCACAGACACAGATGTCTGCTCGACATAAAAGAGCATCTATCCCCCACCGAAGGATTAACCTCTGTAGGTTGTGTCTCACAATGGAAAAGCTTTTCGGAAGGGCTGAACCCAGGTCACACGGCATGCACTGACACAGAGACTACTACAGTTATCCTAACAAGGAAATGTCTAGAGCACAGGAAAGTGGGGGCATGGGAACAGTCACCTGGAAGCAGTGATGCTCCTTTCCCTGAAAACTGATTGTTGGGAAAAACACCCCATAGAATCCCAGATTGGTTTGGGTTGGAAGGGACCTTAAACCCCCCTCATCCAACCTGGTCTTAAGCGCTTCCAGGAATGGAGCATTCACAGCTTCCTTGGGCAGCCATGAGACAATGGATGCTGCCAACCCCACAGTGCCACAGGGGTGGTTGCCGTGATGCTGACTGCTTCAAGTGCTCTCTCTGTGATTGTGCCACCAAGAAACAAATTCCGGGTTAAATGTCTGGGTTCTAGTGCATTTATCATCCCTTGTCTTGGTTACAACAGAGCCTGGGAGAGGAATGATAGGGGAGTCCCTGAAGCCCAGCTAGGTGGGTTGCAGTCACACCAGTGCAATGAACGTGTTTTATCCCTAAAACAGCAAACGCAGGCAGCGGGGTTTCATTAGGGTATGTGGGAAAGAGCCTTAACAACCAAGGCAGGGAAAGTTTAATGCTGGTTTCCTTTTCATTTGCCAGATGTTTGGAAAATACAACAAATGTTTATTCCCCTATTTCTGAGAGGTGCAGGCTGCATGGCAAGGTACTGCTGTGAAATGCTTGGGGAGAGCACGTCCTTCCCATCACACACCTCTAAGGTCTGCACACCTCTGAGGCACGCCAAGCAGTGATGAAGGAAGCGCAGAGACTGGACCTTAAGGAACTGGAGGCAGACCCTCATGAAGAGGGCTCAGATTGGTGGCACTATGAATGTTCAACATTCCAACTGCACCTCATCCTGCCTGTGCTCCACGCTTTACCACAGAAGCATGTGCCTTATGATATGGACCATGACATTGGTCTCACTGTGTGAGTCCTGAATTTAACTAAGTAAAAGAGTGGACAAACTTATCCTGAGTCCAAGAGCAGTTCCAGGGCTTCCAGAACCAGACAGAGATCTCCCTTAACTACCACAGCTAGTCTTAACATTGTTAAATCCTTGCACCCCAAAGCACTTTGAAGCACTGTATCATTTCCAAGAGATGCTGAGGCTGAAAAGGTCACTCCTATTTACACCACCATTGGAGATGAGCAAGGTGCATCCTGCAGAGTAACCAGAAGGACAGAAAAGCCAGGCAGGCAGGCTGCAGATAACCCTGGCCTGGCAGGGGGTAGGGCTTCCCCACCAGGCCATTGGCTCACAGGATCAGAGGATGCTGGCTGGCATTTCATTTGTCCCTGCTTTGTACTCAAGGACAAGGTTCAGGTTCTGTCCAACACGTCAGTTTGGAAAAATGCCACCAGGTCAGTGAGGTGTCACTGCACTGACTTCCTCCGTACCCCCATCTCATGGAATCAGACCTTCTGCAGTGCACTGAGGGCCATGATTTCAGTTCTGGTTGTCTTATTCCGTCACCATCACAGTTAGTCAGACTCCACCTGCTTTGCCTTTCTTCCAGTTACTCTTTTGAACTAGAGGCAACAAGTTGCAAGCTGCAAAAAGATAAATATCAAGCGGATAAGGAAAATATTCCTCAGCAAGCCAGTGGTGCAACCCTGGGACAAGAGCCCCAAAAGGAAAGGCTCAGACTGAGCAACCTGATAGAGCTCTGAAGCCAGTCCTGATCTAAGCCGAGATCTAAAGCCCTCCAGAGGTCCCGTTTGTTCAATGAGTCTGTGCTGCCATTAAAAGATCTTTCAGAAAACACCTACACGAATAAAGCCCTCTTCCTAGTTTAAAGATCAGGCAAGCTCTGTTCCTCATTGCCTTGGACTCTGGGAAGCAGATAAAGAGATCAGAAATGCATTTTGCAGTGTGTTTGCTATCATGCCTTTGTGCTTGCCTTGCTCCCTCCTAATTGGAAGCTAAGACCAAGGCTGGCATGGCAGCTCTTTCACATCTCTACTTTGCCAGCCCAGGAGATACCCTGTGAGCAGAGAATTCAGTTTTTAATTGCCCTTGTGCTCCCAGAGTGTATCCTGAGCCCTGGGCTGAGCAGGCTGCTGAAGCTGTGCGGGAGGTTGCAGTCCTACCTTCACATCTGTGATTGGTCTCGCTCTGCTTGTGACCCGCAGGGCATTTGCACTCGTAAGAGCCCACTGTGTTGATGCAGTTTCCACCTTGACAGAGGCCAGGAATGGCTTGACATTCGTCCACATCTACAGGAAGAAGAGCAAAGATCTCAGAAAGTGAAGCCATTGCAACACATGAATTTTCAATCCCATCCTGGTGAGAACCCTATGAGAAAGAAGAAGCTTTGCTCAAAGTACACGGATTTACATTTCATAACACAGTTGCCCATCAAATCACATCAGAAAAAAGGTGAAGGACAGAAAATAGGCATAAATACATTGCTGCCTTATCTACACAAGCAAGAGGGGGACAAAAGTATAGTAAAGTTTACCAAAGCAAACATCCATGTGTCTACCCCTCGTGGTTCGTTCAGAGCTGGCAGCTGAGCTGGGAAGGAGAAGTGGTTTGGTGGGATGTCCTTCTACAGCCTTCAGAGAGCAACATCTGCCACAGGGCAGAGAGAGGAACCTATGGGCTCAGGTTTTGCTCTTCAGCTTTGTCCCAGGAAGGCTCATCCTGCAGCCATGGTGTCCACATCAGTGAGGGGACACTGCGCTTTCCAAAGCACCTCAGGAAGACCTCAGTACTTGCTGCTTAGAACCACCCTGCCTGTGTGCTGCAGATCCGATTTATACTCCAGTTCTGCTTGCAGTTAACAGTGAGTGACAAATCTATTAAATAGGCCAAGCCTTCCTGAAGATACTGGGGCCATAAAACACGAATTACAATAGACAGCAAAAAAGTTCTCCTCTTTAGCCTTCCCAGTTTTATCCTGTAGGATAATGTGAGATTTGGATGTAATTTTGGCTTTTGATCATAGCAGGTAAAGGCTGAAATTAGTTGCAGATGCAGAAAGGAGTTCATGCAACTCTGAATGGAAACCCCTGCAACCCCTTAGAGAGGCTGCCAATGGTATCTGTTGGTGGGAGCTCCATGGACCATTCTGCTGTTTGTGCCTGGTTGCCTTGGACACTGAATGCAACCTCTAAGCATGTGATTTATGTATATTGTAGTTGCCTGTGTGATCCTGAAGGAGTCATAGCTTCCATTTTGAACCAATAATACAATTTACAGAGCACTAGCCACCCAATACAAGTGTTGATCATGCTCCAGTGCTGGGACAGAAGCAGCACCACAAAAAGAAGGCACATGGAAGGCTGCAACTTAGTTTTAAACTTGGAGAAACACTAGCCTGATTATCTACATCTTGTGGGATGGAGAATGTCATCTGAGAACCACAGCATGGCTGGGCTCTTTAACTGAGCTGTGATAATCTTAGATGATCCCATGAGACACCCAAGGTCCATGGTGATGCCCTGTGACATACAATGATGGATTTAGAAAAGCTCACACAGAGAACTGTTCTCTGTACTGGGGGTCCTGGCAGGCATACATCACTCATCCTGTCAGGGCCCATCAGGATGGGTAAGGGAACATCCTCTACATGTTCATGGCATTTACCTTGGCAGGCTCCAGTACGAATGTTGGGAATGAAACCTCGGCGGCAGGGGTGCGGTTGAGCAGGGCACATCTCACATGGGTGACCCCAGGCCCTTCCAATGGTGGCACAACACATGGTCTTGGTGCAGACGATCCCACTGAGTTGACCCTGGCACATCTGGTTATTCACTTGGCTAAAGCAGGGACCAGTACGATAGTCTGAGGGAGAACAATAACATCCACAGGTTAGACCAAGACACAAACACAAGGTTTCTGTCCAACACAGAGTGTCTGTCCCCCTGCCTACCAGCACAGTCACTCAGGTGCCAGGGGCCAGTACTGGAGGTGGTGACCTTCTTTCTGCTGTATGTTTCATGTCATCATTAAGAGGTTCTCCAAGCCAGCTCTTTCTGATCTCCCTCAGGCTCATCCCATGAACTATACTTATTCTATGTCTTGAGACACTCCTTTTAAGTACTGGCCTTAGAATGAGCTCAAGATATGAAGTCAAGCAAAGAGACAACTGTTGGGGATAGCAAAGCAATGACTCTTCATTTCAGTTAGGGCAAAGATGCCTATGGGGATGACGTGGTACAAGCATCTCTCATGGACAGCCTTAGGGCCTGACAGCCTGTGTATCATCAACATGGAAGACGATGGAGATGCCTTGCTGTCAAATCACTTCTACATGGCTTGCAGAGTAAGAGTCCTAGTTCTCACCCATTAAACATTCTGGGAGAGGATCCCCAAACCTTTCCCCATGATGTCTACCGTAAATGCCACAAAAGGATTTCTACACTCTCTGACAGCCTCTGTAAAGTCAGCCTCCTGCTGTTATACATGTCACTGTGATTAATCTCTTTGGTTTAACTCTTAAAGGGCCCCTGGCAATTTCCACTACATCTTTAAAACCCAGATGCTGCAGAATCCACCAGCCTGTTTCCCATTCCCAACAAGGATCCTCCTACCTCTTAAAACCAAGAATATTCTGAAGGGCTTGTTTGCACTAAGGAATGTGGCTTTGCCACTGTCTGGGCTCTCATGACCCTTGATTAGGGATATTAGCACAGCAGGCATTCATCAGGAAAGAAGATGCTGAAACAAGAGGGATTTTCCTTCCCCTGGGAATAGATGATTGCATGCAAGTGTTTGATCTGTGGCTGGAAAAAGGACCTTTAACCATGTTACTGTCAGACCAGAAAATTCCCCATTAACTGCCTAAGGATGTTAGGTGTTGGTCAAAGAGCTGCTATTTCAGAGAGTCTGGCTGAGCTTTGCGAAGCTGCTTAGGGAATTTTGATGTTGAAGTGCTCAGTAATTGGCTGTGAACCCAAATCCCTGCATCAGTCCCCAGATGAAGCCACAGCTCTCTTTGCAGTGAAACATTTGGGTTTGACATGTGAAGCAACAAAAGACTTGTGTGGAGGGTGGTTACGCCTCAATCAGGAGCCCTGGGCAGCATGGGCACCACATGTAAAGATGAATAGTTCTGTTTCCAGAAATGTCCTAGTGGAATATAGACACTGAACAAAACAAAGCTCCTTTTCTTGGCCTGCAAATTCTCAGCTCTAAGTCTTTCCACACACGATCTTTGCAATCAGCTCCCTTCTATTTAAATCCTCACACACATGTGCAAAGAATAAAAAGCAAGAAAAATCATTAAATAGATGGTTTGAAACAGAAGACTTTCTCCCATAGGGATGTCTGCATGACAGCCCCATTGGAGAACCTACATTTG
Source organism: Psittacus erithacus (assembly GCA_009867235.2). Lineage (NCBI taxonomy): Eukaryota > Metazoa > Chordata > Aves > Psittaciformes > Psittacidae > Psittacus > Psittacus erithacus. Next base: position 25,387 of record WYDI02021615.1, on the reverse strand, counting down.
CATGAAACCACAACAGAGTGGCTTAATCCTGGGCTGTAAAAGATCACCTGGAAATCACTGCAGGCTCTAGACTGACAGTGCCAGCGCTGATGTGTCTTCCTCAGGCCTGTGCAATGCTGAGTAAAAGTTGTGTGAGGTTCATCTGGGTTATCCTTGTCCCTCCTGGCATCAGGGTAAGCATAACCCACGTGGAAACCACACAAGAAATCCTCCTCTATCTCTGGGAAAGAATCAATGAGCACAATAATTGCTTATTCCCAGCTTAATTCTCCACTGAGTTGTATTTCTTGAGCAGTTGGAAGCGCAGTCATACTTTGAAACTAAAATGAAAGCGTCAAAAGAACTTTGGTGTGTGGATGGCACTGAGGTGCAAACAGCAAGAAGGATTTGAGAAGAAAAAGGGTAATGATTGTGCAATTACGTTGGTATAAAAGTGATTTCAAAATCAGACCAGAGATGTGGACTGTGTTTGCACTAAGGAGTTACCAAATAATCCTCTTCTTCATCTGACCCAAATTCTCACAAAATACCAAAGCACATGGTCCTCATTAGTGTCTCCTTGCCACACCAAATGTAATGCTTTAGTTTGTTCTACTTTAATCCCAAGAAAGAAAGCCACAAAATTTGAGTTATTTTGGCTTTTTTATATATCTAAAATTGAATGGCTCTTGCTCAAAATTTCAACCTTGAGGCTGGTTCAGAAAGCAGCTGAATTGGGAAGGCTCAGAAGGACAAAGGGCACAGATTTGCATCCCCAGCCTGCAAAGAAACTCCTGGAGGAAGTGAAAATCATGAGGAGGAACAGGCTACTCACTTGTGAAGCCAGAACCAGGAGGTGTCACAGGCAGAGAAGTGATGCTGGTTCAAAAGAAATAGAGGAAATTGGTTCTCCATGAGAGGAACTTCTAACAGAGGATGTGAATTGTCACAGATAGTGAGCTGCAGGTGCCTGGTGCCCAGAGAAGCCTTACAGAGGAGGCTCATAAAGTGTTGCTCTGCTCCTATGCTGTCCCCCAGCTATCAGCATATGGGAACTGACAGCTTTGAGGCACAAACTCAGCTCAGCTCTGCTCGAACGTGGCAGTGCCCATGTGCTTACTGTGAAATAGTGAACATCATCTGAGCTACTTTGAAGCCTTGTTAATCCCAGGACAACACCTGGGCCAACACCTACCAAAGAGCTTGCTTTGCCCCTTTCCTAGTCAAAAGGAGCATGGAGAACACGTGGCTGATGTCATTGTGGTGTCTGCCTACAGAGGGCTCCTAGAAACTCGCATCACATAAATGTATAACACAAAACTCAATTGTACAGAGAGCAAAAGGGCAAACTTGCACCTCCCACATCATCTCGCTGAGGCTGGACGCACTGCAGCAACCATTCCTCGAGATTGGTAACGAAAGCACAAGGAGAACACCCCCTTTTAAACAAATAATTGACAAAAATAGATTTTCATATGTAGATTACTCCTTTGGAGGGAACGAAGCCAAGGCAATTGCAGTCTGGAATGCAGAAAGCCTGGCTGCATTCCACCGCCCATCTGCTGCTAATTTGAATGGTGAAATGATTAAATTTTTAATGGGGCACCAATCAAGCTTTATGAAGGAAATATGCACACTTGGATGTCTAAAGCCCTTTTACAGTCAATGTTTGGGATCCCACTTTCCAGGAGCCCTGTCACAGGTAGCTCTCCTTTAGAAGCTTGGTCTTTGCTGGTACAACTCTTAGAGAACCAGAGACGAGATGGCTTCCTCACTGAAAGCTGACATTTCTTCCTGTTTCCTCAACCTCAATAACAGTGCCCAGTGGTAGAATATGGATGAGTTCCACCTTTCCATCTGCAGGTAAAGTTCTTATTAAAGAGCTTGTACGAAATACTGGATCAGGCTTTATTTTGGGAATCAGAATCTTTTCATCTCTATGGAGGAGACTTCTAACACGTATCTGGGCCTTCAGAATCACTTGTAGCTGCAAAAATCAATCACTGCCTGACTTAACCTCTCCAAATACAGTTAGATTCACAGATTTCTTGCCACCATCAGGTTAGATTAGGTTACTCTTCATGCCTACTCATCCTGAGCAGCCAGCAAGGAGAGAAAGCCCTCACGTGACAAAAGGCACCACGGAATCAGAGCTGAAGCATTAACGTGTTTGCATTAACCACGAGAAATCTGACTCTTTGCTATGCTCTCTGTGTTCAAACCTCAACTTCCCTCCACATATAGCTTTGAAGCATCACCTCCCCTACACTAGCGACTTCTGCAGATGCTGCAGAGCCATGATGGGGCTATTGTCAGTCCTACCTACTCAATCCTGCAGCCAGCGCAGGCCCCAGATGTGCTCAGAAGAGGAAGCATTACAGGAATAGACCTCATTCCCAGTTCCCATGTTTGGCTGGTTGTCATGGAGATCGTTAGGAACCCCTACAGCTAATGAATCCCTGACAATTCCAAGCCGCAAAGCCTTGGGGAGTTAATGGGTGGGATCCTTGCCATTACAGATGCTCTTACGCTGAGCCACGCTATTCCACTTGCAAGCAGCTTCCTGAAAATATCCCTGTAGACATTTTGAACTCCCTAATGAGTATCTAGGATGTAAGTGGAGGAACACTAGATGGTTGCTGAGGACATCTGCCTTCACCCACATGCTTCACGGAGTCCTGCTGGAAGGGCTGGGACATTAAAGTGGAGTGAAGCGCATTATGGTTCAGCCAAAGCAGTACTCAAAACCTCACAGCTTCCCCATGTCCACCACTTTAGGACCACAGATGCTGCCCTGGCTTTGCCTACCCTACTTAACCCAAGTTCACCTTGCCAGAGCCTGTCCAAGCTCCTCCAAGAGGTGATAAAGAATGATGCACTGCTCTTTGGCAGCCAAGGCTATAATTTAGAGCAGAGATGCAGCTTGGAGTCATTAGAAAAGAATAATCAGTTGCAGACTCTTTAAAATCACCACTCTGAGGCTACCAAACATTTATGGACAACACTTGGAAGGCACCTTCCCTATTGCTCAGTTTGCCCAGTGCTAAATGAAAACAATGGCTATCTTTTGTAGGGAATGTTTCCCTGGGATACTCAGCGCCATTACTTTGCATGGAAATGTCAAATTCAGACTGATTCCTTTGAAAGAGACCTCAAGCTGAACACTTCCCTAAACAAGGGTGTTCTTCAAACGTTGTGTAACACCTGCATTGAAACAGCGCCTGAACCTGAACCATTTACGACTTTATTTCATATCCAATTCAAATTACTGCTTTGCTGGAGGGGGGAGGCATTGAAAATTCACATCCCCTCCCTTTTCACTGGTTCTTCTTCCCTTTGTGGAAACCAGTGGGCTGTGACCAAGAACTTGTGAAAAGAAGCATTTTGTTGGACGCCTTTCACACGAAAAAGGATTCCTCCACTTCTCTAACATCCATCTGCCCAGCAGGGAGACACCAAGTAAACGAATGCTTGCAGCGGGAATTCAGATCCCAGGGTAAAGATGGAAAAAGCAGGAACAATCCCTTGCTATTTAAAACAGTCCCAGAGGCACGAATACGCCTGATCCAGCTGCGCAAGCAGAGTCCAGAGGTGAAGGCACTGAAGAGCTCTTCTCTGTACCCCCAACCCCATCCTGCAGCCTCCCATTTCTCCAGCCCCATTTGGCTGGAATCGCCCCCTGAGCCGGGCCATGGGCTGGGTGAATTCCTTCTTCGCAACATAAATAAAGAGAGCAGTGAGGAAGGAGAGATTTTTCATTGCTAAACATCAAATTCCTTCTCACAATAAACAACGCTGCTGCTGAAGGCTTTTTCTTCAAGCAGTAAGGACAAACGTTGCCTGTAAGTAATCCCCAGGGAGCCACAGACCTCGCTGGGATGAGGTCACTGCAACATATGCCCCAGGCTTTGGCAGCCTTCCACGTTGCTTTCTGAAAGCTCCAGCAGCCCAGCAGAGGAGAGCAAGGGCAGGGAATATCCAGCCTGATATCTATTTTTGCTGGTTTAATGAATTATTTCCATCAGCAGAAGGCTGGTCCCCAGGCCATGGGAGCACAGCCTGGCAGCTCCTCCTGTCTGCAACCTTCCGGACTTCTGGAGCAAGGCAAACAGCTCCGGGAGCGGGCAAGATGCGACCAAGGCAAGGCATTAACCTGGCAGATCCCTCAGCAAGCTGCTACCCAAAGAGATTCCCACACAAACCGGCTGCTTGTGGCGGGGCCATTCCATAGGGAGCCCATGGGGAACCTGCTGGGAGAGCTGGTAACTTCCAAATTAAAAGTTTAATGGGGCAATTCATGTCCTGCTCCTAGAGACACCACAAATGTATGGGGAAGAACAGCATCCAAAAGCCACCAACTGAGGAGCCACCAGAAAGTCCTGTGCTTGTTTCTGTCGCACTGTGACTGCAGAGCTTTTACATTGCTGTAACAACAATCTAATGCTGATCCTAGGTCTCAGCACACAACACAGCTCCAAGTATCTGCTCAGCCTCCCAGGCTGCCTCCTACGTGACAGCTTTGCTGGGGGGGGGGAATGGTGGATGCAGGGAGAACAGCACGAGGGTCTCCGTCAAGGGCTCCTTTCTCATGGAATACTTTCTCCACCTAGTCATTTCCTTACCTCATACAAACACAGCCACATTCCTCATGTTTAACTGTTTGGACTTTTGCAGAGAAGAAAAAGCTGGCAGGGGCGGTTTCTAAGGCCAGACATTCCAAGTGCTGAAATAACATATCCAAAGGAAATAGTAAAGGGAGAACTTTTTTAAGTTTTCCTGTCCTATTTTTACAGTTTCCTGTCAGTCTTAGCCTGATGAAACCTGAGATAGAGCTCCACGCACAGCCCTCCTCCAAGGGCTCTCCACTGCAAGCAGCATCTGAGGCACAAAGCACACACACTGCAACATGGGGCTGGTAGTCCCAGCAGTCAGAGAATCACAGAATCAACCAGGCTGGGAAAGCCCTTTCAGCTCATCCTGGTCCAACCGTTCCCAGCACTGCCAAGGCCACCACCAACCCATGGCACTGAGGCCTCATCTCCACGGGGTGTGAGCACTCGCAGGGCCGGTGACTGCAGCCCTGCCCTGGGCAGCCTGTTCCAATGCCTGAGCACCCTCTGGGGCAGGAATTGTTCCTCAGCTCCATCTAAATTTGTGCTGTGAAAATGCCTGGGAGTGCTGGAGCTCTTTGTGTCCTCCAGCCTGGAAGAGACCATGGGCTCAGAACACCGTGGGCTGTTGAATCACTGCCTGGTCAGTTAGTGCAGAGATGGATGTGCAGAAGTGGAGGTGCTTGGGGTGGCAAAAGGGTTTGATAGCTCCAGACTCTTTCGCATGCACACGTTTGCTCCAGGTGGAATCCTTGCACCTCTCAGATTCCATGGCTATGGGCAAGGCTCCTGCATACCCAGGGGAAAGAGTATATGAAGATGGTTGGCCAGGCTGGACTGAGCTGTGGCTGGACTGGGAGGGATTCCTCCTGGACAGCTGATTGTGTGTTCCTTATAGGACTGAGTAAAGGAAGGAGAAATTTGTGTCTGCCAAGTGGAAAGCATTTCTGGGCTGAAGGCTTGCCTACCTTCCTTCTGGGAGAATGAGCTGGGAGGAAGTGATGACAGGGACCTGACTGAGCAAGGACTTCCAAGCAGTGTGGTTGGTTTTGCTGGTCTTTCCTGATTGTATTAATGTTACTGTGCCTGAGCTCCAAGCACCTTCATCCGTCCAGGGCTGCATTCAGCAAAGGTTTTGTGTTGCAGAACTGCTTGCGCTGGGCAGAGCAAGGTGCTGTTTGGAAGAGGCTTATCCACAGCTAAAGTATCTTGAAATAGAAGAACTCTCAGAAACAACCAGGAAGACATCAAAAGTGTGTTATTAAATTCTTCTCAGACTGAATTAATGGAAGTGAAAACCCCGCGCTCTCCTTATCCCATTATCCTCTAGCAGGCTTTGTCTTTGCATCCAGTGGGAAGCATTCCAAGTCCCTGCGCAGATGAGGCGCATGGACCCTGCTTGGTTGGACAGGCCTGGAGCTGCTGTTCCACCATGAGCTGAATGCCTTCAGTAGATGTGGACCAAGCAATGCTTCTCCTGCCAGTCTGCATTCCTCCTCATCCATCCTCATGGGCTTGCAGAAAACAGAACTGATGCAGAGCTCTGGGTTGGTGTCAGTGCACACGAACTGCAGCTGTTCATGGGTCTACCTCCAAAGGTGCTCAACTGAGCCTCTGCGATGTGATGCTCCACTGCACTCCCCACAGTCACCTGGCAGAGCACTGCTTCCAGACCTTGCAGAGTCTTCAGATTCATGTGAAATGTGAAAAGAAGCATTTCTCTTCATGCCACTTTCCTTCCACAGGGATCAGCAGGTTCCACAGCATCAGGATACGCTTGTTCATGGACACTCCTCTCCGCAGTGAGAATGTCAAGGCATCCAATAGTGATGGAGAGTCAAAAGATGAGACAGTCACCTTCCTGTTCGACCCAGAGCAAGCAATGAGGTGTCAGCTGCAGACAAGGAGGTCCAACCCATGATGATCCAGCCTCCTCAGTTCACTCAGCTACAGCCAGTTCAAATGCTCCCATGTTTCTCAGTGCAATGCAAATAGTTTGGTTTTGGACAAGGTTGACTCAAGCATCTTTTTGCAAGGACCCTCTTTGCTCTTACTTGTACCTTTGCCAAAGTTCACCCATTCAACCTGAAACAGGTTTGTACCAGGATAAGCAGTTTTGGGAAATTCCTGTCAAAACCTTCCTGCTATATTTAAGGATAAATCTTGGGAATGCTGTTTCTATAAAGGGCTCCGGAGGCAATTCATTCTGATTCCAGAGGCTGCTTCCGTTGTGCACAGCAAACCGGCCCCAGAGCCACATGCTGAACACCAAGCTACAAACAAAGGTATCAAGAAGCTGTGCTTCGGAAGTGCTGCCCACAGTGATTGTCTCATTAAAGACTGGACCATAAAGCCCATGGGCATGCAGGAAAATTATATGTGCAGGATGTGCCTCCATCCACCAGTATTCCCAGCAGCCTCCGACTGGTTTTCTGCAGAGATCAGAGGGAAATGTGGTTTTACAGAACTACAATTATTTCATCAGGGAAACCTGTCTGCAGGAGGAAAATGGCAACTTACAGCTGGGTAAAGACTTGAATCCCACTCCTTGCGCAGTTAATGCCAGACCTTTCCACATAAATGCAGGCGAGGCAGGGCAGGAGATGCCAGAGCTCTTTGGACCGCAGTTCTCAAAATGCTTTTCCTACCACAGTGTAGAGAAATGGGAGCTTTTGCCCCACATTTGGAGGCAGGCTGAGGAGAAGGAGTTCCACCACATATCTATACCATATATTCTATATCCCAGCTACATGCTGTGCTTTATGTCTTAACATCTGTATTAGCAGAGGACTAGGAAAGAGCAGCTGAACACCCGGTTTCTAACAGGGATGAGAAATCTCTTTGTAAACACAGCCTTTTATTACAAAGCTCATCTGGGAGGGGCGAAATGCCAACAGCATTCCTGCAGAAGAGTTTTAATTGAAGGAATATCAAGATTAATCTGGAATTCATGGGAAGAAGAAGGGCTTGCTGAGTGTCCAGCAAGTGTCAAGCCATACCCCAATGACTTTGAGTAGGTATGGCAGAAAGGACCCAGCACAGGCAGTGCTGTCCCTACCTTTTTCCTATCCCAGAGAATTGAAATCCAAGGAATTGGTAAGAGTTCCTGACACCCCGGGACAGCCTTGCAGCTCAGGCGATGCATGGGGAGAGTCAGGCAAAGGGAACTGAAGGAGTCACATCTCAGTCCATGGTTTTGGGATCCCTCCATTCCTCTGGGGCTGTGACTTGCTCTTCCTTCAGAAGAAGAGCTGGATTTGGGCTCAGTTTCACAATGGACATGGACCTCAAGCACAGCCAGAGGTTGTATGGAAGAGAGATTTTTGACGTATCTTCACCTGCAATGCAAAGGCTGAGATTCAAAACCTTTGAGTTATCCCAGAGAGCATTGAATTCCCATGAACCATTTGTGGTCCCTTTCTCGCCAGCATGACGTATGCCTTTGTGTGCCTGGGCTCGGGGGGAGTTTCCAGCTGAAGGTATGAAATCCATAAGTCCCTCCCGATTACTTCCCTAGGAGCAGCACTTTGGAGTTCAAGCCTGTGACCTGAGTTAGAGAGGAGTGAGCAAAGAGACCACATTACTGCTGCCTGCTTCCTGCTATGGCTTTTGCATGCACCCAGGGGGCTCAGACACATCCTGTGTGGCTGTTTCCTCTCTCCTAAACCTCCAAATTAGGCTGAATATTTTAAGGGGGGCAGGGGGAAGAAATCATTATGAAGAGGAAACAGAAAAGCTGAGACAAAGCCACTCTTCAGTCTTCTCAGGAGGGGGGCTGGAGATGCTCCACAAGCAGGAATAACGGGGTATTCTGCAATATTCCCACCATCTGGAAATCTGAGCGGATTAAAATGCAGTTTATGCTCAGCCACTCACGAGCATCCATCTGTATGTTACAAGATAGTGTTTTGGATCGTGTATTCTGTTTATATATGGCAGAGGATGTCTGTCACTGGAAAAGCTACGGCTGGAGGGAACAGTAGAGATCATTGTGGATTGGTCTTTCCTTTAGACAAAACTGGCTACCAGAATCAGACCTCACCAAGATTCATGTAAATTTTCTCTTAAAACCAACCCAGTCCTGGCTATGGCTTTGGAAAGAGAACAGTCCTGCAGTGAGGACTGTGGAAGAACAGGAGAGACTCGCTGCCTTTTCCATGGATGTTGCACATCTAGGATCTTCTGTGGCTCCCATCCTTGCTTTTGTTCATGTGTTTGGAACTCTGTATTCAGTGATAGGGCTTTGTTTTCTTGCGCTGGTGAATGAAGAGCCAGAACTCAGGCACTGGATGCCAGTTTAAAATTTGCTATTATCTCTACATGGACACAGCCCCTTCCAAGGCTCTCATGGGATATGGGACTTGGGAACAACCATGCAAGGCTTCAGGAGCACAGCTGGCTTTCAGCTCGGTGTTTGTACTGAAGAACATCACCCCAGGAGTCTGTTGGTTAACCTTGCACCATTAAGAGGAGGAGAACATGCAGACATAGCCAGAGCCCTTTGAACCAGACAAACCAGAGGAACCACAGACAATCTCCACAAAGATCAAGGATGTTGCTCTAAAAACCTCTTTTTCCAGAGGGAAAGAAGATTTCCTTCCATGAGAGGTAGCAACTGGCATCCGCAGTGAAGACCTCAGCACTTGAACGGGAAGAAAACCCAATTCCACCTCATCCTTGGGACACAGGAGGAGCTTCCCCATCTTCACCTGAGACAAACATTGTCGCTTTTAACAGCCTTTTTGCTCCTGCTTGAAGGAGGGTGAGATCAGAGACATGACATCAAAATGCCTCCTTTTCCTGTAAAACCACTGAAAGCAAAACGTGGCCTCTTTCCCCACAGATGCGTTTTTTCTGTACTGCAGCTTTTCCCTCCAACACTGATGTAATGTGAGTTCATGTTACCAAAGACTGCTGGGGTTGTACAATATATTCTCTAGTTCTTCATCCCTGAAGATGTCAAGTAGAGAGAGGAAATGACGGTAAGATTCTCTGAGTACCCAGCTATTAAGGTATTTACCTCTGAAGTGGAGTATTTCCTGAATGAAGTGTGAAGTTGGTTAGATTGCTTCTATTACAAAGCGGCCTCTTACTGGAGCCCTGAACTGTTGAACATGAGGCTTGTTGAGTGCATGGCAGCAGAAGCTGTTGCTTAGCCTTCAGGAATGTAGTTTATTACAGTTTCAAAGGAAAATTATCTCATTTTAGGGTTATAGCAAAATAAAGGAAAATTAAAACCCTAAATAAATCTGCAATCGGATTGATTTGTGGGGTTTGAATCCCTTCTTTTCATCAACACAGATGACTGGCACGTTCTCCAATGCTTGCCACTATAGACAAGTCCATAGTCCATATGTCTGAGGCAGAACAGATCACTCCTCTGTACACACTCATCCTAAAGTCAGTGCCTGCACATTACCCAGCAGTGATTCAAACCAATTTCAGTAAGAGAGATGGATCCTACAACACGTCCTCTCCTCTACAGGCTGCCTGTGGTCTGATCTGCCACCCCAGCTGGTTCCCATCAACAGACATCTCACAGCAAAGTAGTAATGGAAATGACTGTACATTCCACATCATCCCTGCTTTCTTTCCAGCTTAAACTACCTGTAGAGAGTCTTGGGTGAAATGGTCTAGGCTGAGGAGTCCCTGCCCATGGCAAGGGGGTGGAACTGGATGAGCTTTAAGGTCCCTTCCAACCCAAACTGTTCCATGATGCACAAAAGCTTGCTGCCCACTGAGATGCAGGCAGGAATTCAAGGAATTTCCAGAGTACTCAGCCATGCATGGATGATATGGTGATGCTCCCACAGCATAATTGTTCTTCCTACATATGAAGCCAGTGGCTTTCAAGCTCTGCTTTGAATGGATCTTTCTTGGGGAAAAACCTTTAGGAATGAGACTCAGAGCTATAGATGGAGCTATAGATGATCCATGTTCCATCCAAGCCTGCCACTTGAGTCTGCTGTTACTGGAGACTCCCAAGGATGCTTGTAAACATGTCAAATACCACTTTAAATGGAGAAACTGAACAGAAAGTCAACAGCGGCCCTGTCTCCAGTAAGTCTGGTGCTCAGGGACTTCATCATAACAGGCCTGGAGATGGAGCAGGACTGAGTTTGCTCCTTGGAAGGGTTAAGCCCTTCTCTGTCCCACATGGGTCAGTCACAACCACCTCACCTGGCTGCCAACTCCCCAACTGCCCAGCCAGGAGCCTCTTTGAAAAGTGTAACTTTTAACATCTCTTAGCAAAGCAAGCGCGCTGTTTGTCTTGGCAGGGAAGAGCCGTGTATACACAGCTGGAGAGCTTGTTTTGTCTCTTCGTACAAGTCTGGACTAACCCAAATCTCTACAGGCTTTGTAAAAATGCTCTCTTTATTTAAAGAGTTTTATACATTACAAGATGTCTCCAAAGTCTGGCCCTGCTCAGACCCCTTCTTTCCCTGCCTCTTCCACTCTCTCTGCTAACCCCTTCACTACCACGCAAAGTCAGGACAGTTGGGATTTTTCAGTCCCTCCTGGCATTGTTGTCTCCAGAAGTTTCCTTAAGGAATTTCCAGCTTTCTTTTCAAACGCAGCCAATGTCTGTGGATTTACAAACCTCAACACTTCAGATCCCTGGGAGCAAGACAAAAAGAAAGCAGCTCTGCAGACACAGTGCTGGAGCCTGGGTTCAGGGGATGGAATCTTGCAAGGCAGAGCCTTGGGAAGAGAAAGGCTGTTATCACAATATCCTTCCGTAACTAAAGCAGCGCATATCTGCACGTGCATGCGTGTGCGTGTGCCAGAAAAAGGCAAGGAGAGGGCTTAAAGAATATAGACCCCGCAGTGCTCAACCGATATCTGTGTTTGCAGGAGAGCACAAAGGAGCCTGGAACAATGAAAGGTTACTTCAGTAAATGTGTGTGGAGGCTTTTAAAGAGCTTTCCCTTCCCTGCAGCCAATAAATGTGAGGCTCAAACCACAGCAGAGGCCTTTTATAGGGCACCTGCACCATTAGGTTCAGTAGATACTTTTGCAACCCAAGGAACATTGCACAGCTATGCTGAGCTCTGCCTGTTTCTGCTGGCTGCGATTCAAGCAGGGCTGACTGATGCCTGGGCTACCAGAAACCAACTGTTATTCCTATCTCACCCTCTAAATCATGCTGCCAAGAATCCCCACCTTGGAAAAAAAAGCCATTAAAGGCAGGAGCAGCCCAGTCCTCGGACACCAAGTTAAACACAATTCGCCCAAGCTCGGGAAAGTGAGAGGCTACAAAAACACCGCATTTCCGGGGGCTTTGATCTTAATTCTGGGACTCTGCACGTTGGCTTCGTGTTTCGGTTTCATTTCTGCTCTGTGCCACTCTGCCCTTGCCAAAAATCATATCAGAGCAGTGTCGTGAGATGTCCATCGAAGCCAACAGGAAAGGGAGAAATTTCACGTCTCAGCCAAACCCTCAGTCATACCCACACCGCCCAAATGTAAATCCGATCGACTCAAGCACACACTGGCTGGCTGAGCTACAGCAAAGCCACATGTCACTAAGAGCCATATTCTTAGCTGGTAAAAACTCTGTTTCTCGGTGGAGCTGTTTCATAGTGAAGGAGCAGCTGGCATCGAACCGCATGAGGTTTATAATAAACCAGAGTTGGCTTTGGGTTCCCTTCAAAACATTTTTACTAAAATAAGGTTCTGTCATGGAAAAACTTCACTCGTGGTCATAATTTTCAATGTTTTTTCAAGTAAATATAGTACTAAACCATAAAAAACATTTTGCAAAGGGTAGAATGGAAAGCAGCCCTGAGGAGAAGGACTTGGGGGTGTTGGGCAATGAGAAGCTCCCCATGACCGAGCTTCAGTGTGCACTTGAGCCCAGAACCCCACCATGTGCTGGGTTGCATCCCCAGAGCATGAGCAACAGGTCAAGGCAGGGGATTCTCCTCCTCTGCTGTGCTCTGGGGAGACCCCCCCTGCAGTCCTGATCCAGCTCTGGGGCAGCAGCACAAGAGGGACATGGAGCTGCTTCTTTTCCCTTCTCTCTTAGTATTTACAAAGGGACTGATGGTGCCACCTTCCCTTCATGAGGATGCTGTGGTAAGAGGCTTCCTGGCATTTCTAAGCCACTCCCAGGTTATCAAGACAGGAAAGAGGGAAATGCCCAAGAGAAAAATGCCCTTTTTGTACCCAGCATGGGGGTTTATTGATGTTTAGAAATAGCTACAAGGGCCACATGTGGAGAGGAGGATCCAGAGACACATAACCAGGGATCTCAGGGAGGACTTTGAGCATGAGGTTGTCATTAGAGGCTTTGCAATCAGGCAGAGGAATAGAGCAGAAATTCACATAAAATTGAGTATCTTTAATACTTAAATCTCCAACCCCCCATCCTTTGCCCTGTCAGAGATAGTACCATGAAAATGTGTTCCTTACCTCTCTCACACTGGGGACCGGTGAATCCATAGACACAAGCACAACGGTTTGGCCCAATGCATCGACCTCCATTCTGACAGCCGTTTTCACAGACAGCTGTTTTGAAATGGAAAGAGAAATCAGGGATCCTTGGACTTAGTGAGACCCCAGTGTGAGATGTGCAGTGCTGGCAGGACTTGGAATATCACCTGCTTTGTGTTGCTTGCCCATCAAGAGGCTCCTCCACGCAGGGAACATACAGAGAAGAGCCTGATCTTTTGCTTCCCTGGAAGATTACTTCCTGTTTCTGAACGATCCCATTTATAAAAAGGCCATAAACTCTCATTCCATTTGAGAGGATTTCCTGCGCCCTGGAATCTCAGTTCATTCAGGTCAGCATTGGGATTTAAGTGTCAAGGTTGAGATGAACTGAGACAAATGAGAAACTGCATAAAGGCAAGTGTTTCACGTATGACAGCAGTGAATTGTGAGGAGAGGGGACTTGTCAATCCCACAGACCCAAAGCAAAGAGGAATGAGTCTGATCAGCACACAAGTATTCACTAGCTTCAAATTAGACCTGCTACCCTTAGCTGAGAAACTGCAGTCAACTGTCTAGGACTGAAGGCAAAGGAGCAGGCTGCTGATTAGGTCCTGGGCTGGGGCTAAGCTCATTGAGCAGGATGTAGGAACACTTCTGCACATGCCATGAGCAACTGTTGGCTGTGACAGATGCCACTGACCTACTGAAATCTCAGAAGCTGTAATGACTAATGAGAGGAGTAGCATTATGACACTTCCTAAAGTTCCTACAGACAGCTTCACTCTCTGAACTACTCAGTTGCCCAACACCACCATTAGCATGCTGCAGAAGAGAACAGGCTCTCAGGAAAGCTGAAGTCCACAGTGTGGCCCTCGCTGGTCTAGTGCCAAGCTCTGAGCTGCAGAGGCCAGGTACTGCTGCATTTCCAAGTCTTCAAAGACTACGCTCATCTTAGAGCAGGGGAAGACAAAATCTGCTCTCTGGGATGCTGCCAGTGGGACTCTCCATTGTTCCCCACCCTGTCAGTGATGTCTTGCCAATATCTGAACCATTATGAAAACTCTACTAAGGATATTATAGGTGGAGCTGGTAGCAGCACATAATTAAGGTTGCCTAGCACGTTCCATTCTAAGCCCAGGGTTGCTGTTACTTATAATTTTCCCAAGCTTGAGCTGTTCAGAATGAGATTTTCCATATGGTGTGTCTGCCTGGCGTGGAACTGTTTGGAAAGCTGCAGCAAAAAAGGAATCAGTCATGGCTGAGGAGAAGTTTAGGGGGAAATACGGTGTTTTGCCCAGCTTTAACTTACAGACCTTACTGGGAACCTTAGTAATTCTCACATGGAGGCAGGGATATGAAATTTCCCTGGAAAACTCCATTTGCTCAGAGGTTCTTTCACAACTATTGTGCACATTTGCTTACTAGACACTTACTAAAGATGGCACTCAAGCTGTTCGGTTGCTACTTCTACAATGTGCATGAGCAGTGATTTAATATTGCCAAATATCTCTCCTGGGAAACTAGGGGAGGGAAATTCAATTTCTCCCTATGAAAGGCAGAAGTGATTTGACAAACCAGAGAACCAAGCCATAAAACTTTGCAAAATGTCTTTCAATTACTATACTGAGGTTCCTCTATAGAAAATCAGTGCTGCCACGTAACAACTAAAAATTCAACTTCCCAAAAGTAACCAGGAGCAATTTATAATCAAAAAGTAGTGGCTGGTTTGCGTTTTCGCTGTTCTTCTAAGTGAAAGCATTGAGAATATGCTGTTTATCTAGAACTATGTACAGAGAAATTATATCTAATATACATGTGTATTCGTAGCTATGTATATGCATATTTACAGTTCTATTACATTTTATATGACTGTATCTGTATCTATACCCCCTAACGGCTGAGATTCCAATGGAGAGGAGGACAGAGTGATGCCACCAAAGAGCACATCAGTGTGTGCAAGGTCATGAAGCTGCACGGATCCAGCCTTGCCCTCCCTCACCAGCAGGACTTGCAGGTACTTACGTTGTCCACAGTACGTTCCAGTGTAGCCCTTCTGGCAGAGGCAGGATTCCTCATTGCAGCTCCCACCATTCATGCACCTCACGTTGCAGGTTTGGACTATGGGGAAGAGCAGGGAAATATTACACAGTGATGCAACAACTCATGATGGGAGGTGAACACCTCACGCGTAGGGATGTTCAAAGCTTTCTGGTCTCAGTGCAGAATCTAAAGGTGATGGTAAGTGGCTAATACTTTCAAGTTCAGCAGAGAGACTGCTGACCTCCCATGGTAGGATAGGAGTCCATAGTGTGGTTAAAGGCTTACGCTGAGGTGTAATTACAAAGGTAATTACCAGAGCCTGTTCTTTATTCCCTAGCTGTAAGATGTTTTATTCTTCCTATACCTGATACTGTTCAGACAGGGAAAACCCATAAGCACTACGGGCAGTGGGAAACTAGGAGCAATTCAGGGTTGTATTTCAAATTCATCCCACACAGGATAAGCTCGAGTGACTGTGAGTAAGGGCATAGCTCCTGGTACCTCCCTTTCTTTCACAACTCTGCCATTCTAAGCAAGCCTTTCTTGCAGAATACTACACTTTTCAAGTATTTTCAAATCCTTTTTATTATCCTTTTGGATCCTTGCCCCATTTTGGAAACACACTTTTCACATTCTGGGCTGTCTAATCTTTAAAGTGCCGTCGTATTAAAAGACCTGTGAGATGTTTGGGGGAATAGGATTTCTTTGGTGGAGGAAAAGCATCAACTTTTAAGATACTTCTCTTCTTTTTATGTGGCCTATTACTATTACTGTGGTGCAATTCATTTAATACAAGGGGAGTTTAAGAAATCTGAAAAGAAAAGCATGTATCATCTTCTTGCTATGTTAGAGTTCAGTTTTCACACTGGATTACGCCAGGCTTGAATGTGACTAATGCACTGTAGGAAAACAATAGCAATAAATAAATTGGGAAGTTTCATACTGATGTAGACACAAAGCTACTATGGGCTGAACCGTTTCATCCCTATTCAATGTTTAAGTAATGTGGTATTTAAGCAGAAGAGCCCAAAAATGGGGCTTAACTGCTAAACATTGAGTAACAAATACAGGTCAAAGAGCTTTCAGTCTTCCCTGAATCGCCTTTAACAATGCATTCATCCTTTGTAAGATGTGACAACTCAAACTGCAAGTGCCTGAGGTTATAGCAAGTTATGTGAAAAGTGGTTTTCAGCATGAACCACCCCATGTCTGCCAGCGATAGGAGGGGCCCTGACTTGGCAGCTTGAAGAAGGAGAGTGCATATGTGAGTGGATGGGCAGCTATGGCTTGTGTCTTCTCTGCTCCAAGCAGGAAAGAACTGGGGCCAGTGCAAGCGAAATGTCTGTCCAAAAGGTAGTAGGACAAGTGTCCAATTAGGATAATATATGGTTGATGCCTTGTTCATAGGAAGCCTGAAAGGAAGGCGGAGTGGAATGGGAAGTCTCAGAGCTTTGCGATCAGGATGCTCAGCACATGTGCTGTACATTTAATCCATGCATTGCTGGTGTGGTTTGAATTAGTCATGATGTCTACTACTCTTCCTATTGCTCTATGGCCAGAGATCAGGCCAAATTTAGATGAAAGCTTAATGATTAAGGAAAGTAAGCTGGAGGCTTCAAAGCATTGCCCAGATTGTCAGACATGAGACCAGTCTCCCTGGGAAAAGGCAGTTTCCAGCACATGCTTCCCCTGCACTGCTCCCTACAATTAATCAGCCCTGGGAAAACAATTACATAGAGCAAATCTGGGAGGGATGCCCAGAGACGGAGGTAGCTGAGAACTGTCTGTCAGAGCTGTCCGTCTGTCAGGACACAGCATCCTGAGCCTCATATTCAATGCACTCAGCAAGGGGAAAGGTTCAGAGAAGTTGAGACCTTTTGAGACTTCAGGGTCTGACATAAGAAGAATCCTGATGCTCATCCAGAAACTTGCCCACTAGATGGCAAAGATTCCTCCTGGACCTGCACAAAGCAGGTCCCTTTCTTCTGCCATGATCCCCAGAGCCATGAGGTCCCATCACGATCTCACTTTCCTCCAAGGCTGGCACTGTTAGAACCCCTTGCAGAAGAACATCTTCCAACTAAGAACTTAAAGGCCTGTTCTGCTTGCCAGGGTTTGCCAGGGTAGCAGAGACCAAAGTCCTAGGAATAAAGGGAATGACAGCTTGCCCGGGTTAACTTTTCCCAGGATTGGATTGGATCAGTTCTACAATGGATTTTAAAGGACCGGTGGCTGCCACCATCAGCACCAGTTTCCAGGCATGTTTTCTCTCTGCTTACCGACTACTACTATCTAAACAGTCACTTGCAAATGACTCCTGAAATATCCTTACTCCCCAAAGCAGGAAACCAAGCTTTTTGTTATGACAGAGAGAGGCAGAGTGGCTTTTATTGCCTCTGGAATGCACAATTTGCCTGCTTTACCTCCCTG
Source organism: Psittacus erithacus (assembly GCA_009867235.2). NCBI lineage: Eukaryota > Metazoa > Chordata > Aves > Psittaciformes > Psittacidae > Psittacus > Psittacus erithacus. The sequence continues at coordinate 7,892 of WYDI02021615.1, read as the reverse complement.
AAGCATTCATGATAAATACAGATCCAAACATCCGCACAATGAATGCCAGATTTGATGAAGCCCCTGCAGAGGAACCTACCCCCACCTCGAGTGCACACTGAAATCCAGCCCAGGCTCAGGGGAATGCCAGGTCTGTGCCCAAATGTATATACTGCTAACAGCATTCCTTGCATTCCTCCATGATTGCTAACACATGGACCCTCACCCCAGAAACCTGTGCATCTCCAGCACCTTCCTCTCAGCAAAGACATGGGGAAGGTCTGCAGGAGCAGCGCACACACATGGGTTCTGGTGCTGAGCGCTTGCTGGGGACATCTGCAGGGCTGGAGCACAACGTGGCACTTTGGAAGCAGCTTCTGGGAATTTCCTTCTTTGAGTCACACCCTGAATGTGGGGCTGGGGGGGTTCTGGCCTTCAATCAGATGCCTGCAAGTCACTTTAGTAACAATAGCTTGCCTACAGAGGGGCAATAATGGGAAATAAATCAGCGGGTTGTCTCTAGAAACAGCCATCTGAGACCTTAGAAGACTCTAAAACCCTCTGAATTCCTACCTTTTACACAGGGCACAAGCAAAATCCATTCTTAAAACCATTCTGTACCACAGCTCTCTCTCTTTGCTTGCAGGATTTTACTCTTTGGCTGGTGCTGTTTGAGTAGTGTCATCACGTATGGGTGAAGTGCTTACACAGTCAAGCGCAAATGGTCATCCAGGATTTGGTCACCCCCATTTGGAGACCAAGATGGCCAGCCCCCATCCACAGACTGCTCTCACTTTAGAAACAACTGCCTGTAGCCTGCATTGACCCAGGTGGGTCTCTGTGCTGGCTCATAGGAGCTTGGGTGGAAGGGCTTGCACATCAGGCTGGCTACAGCTTTGTCTCTCTAAGTCTAAACCCCCCGTGGAGGGTGATCCCCCCCCAGCTCTGGTTACTCTCCCCAGCACTGCACCATCCTCCAAGAAAATCATCTTCATGCCTGAAGATCCCAAGCTTGAACATCTCGAGCAGCAATTTGGGGCCATCAACCTCTGTTACATGATTATTGACTCATATCCAGCCTCGTGTCTATATAATTCCCAGGTCCTTTGAGCAACACAATGGAAAAAGGGGCCCAAGGGAGCAATAATTCCCTTCCAGAAAGTACACAAGATCAGGATTTAGCCTCGAGCAGCAGTTCTGTGCAGAGCCATGTGCTGCAGGGTAACGGAGTGGTTGCAAGCAGGGTCTAGTATTGAATGGGCAGGGATTACCAGAGGGATATGGGAATTGTTTTCTGGATATGTGCCTGTTGCTCTGAGTTACTCAGAGACCTACAGAGTTACTCAGTCCTCTTCCCAGGTCCAAGCTGGGAGAAGAAAGCTGAAAGAGGGGCAATGCAGTTTCTGCATTCCCAACTCTGCCAGTATGGAACCTCACTGTGTCACAGCAGTTGGTTAAAACCCTGGGCAATTCTTCCTGACATCCAAATCCCAGCCCAGGAAAAGCTGCATCATTTTTCCATTGGGAAAATAAAGAATATTTATTCGGTTCCCAAAAGCAGTGACAGATTTCATCCCACTTCAAAGAACAGCCAGGATGGATGGACTTTATGGCAGCAGCATCGCTCTTTGCTGCTGAGATGTGGTTTCTGAGCTGCTTCCTGCAGGATCCCTTATACCGAAGTAGCAGGAATTGCAAGCAGTTTACTCCAGGTATCAGGGGCAGTGAGGACCCGTAGTAAAACGGCCACAAGAAACGAGATTTTCTGACTGCTCCCCAATTCATATTAGAACCTGGCTGCCAAAACACAAACCCTTTCAGAGATGCACAGACGTTCCCTTTCACTGTGACTGGGAAATTAAGAGAGCACAGAACTGCTGCAGAGGGAGGAGCAGCACCAGCGATGTTCTTACCTCCAGCTGAGCCACAGTTGGGAGAAAGCTGTCCATTGGAGCACGTACACATGTTTGGCCGTGAACAAAACCCATCACCACAAGAATTCCTGCAAATTGCTGGAGAAAGAGAAGGACACAGGGATGAGCACAGAGTGCTGGCGTGTGAACTTGCTCACAGACGTGGCTTTGGCTGCTAAAGGGCTGCGAATTCGCCTCTGGTAAGAATAAGAGCCTGGGCAGGAAGCTGGGGCACCTCTCGAGGACTCTGGGCAGACCAGCAGTGGGAAGGACCCACTTGTTCACAGGGAGTTCTTGGAGACATCTTCCTTTGACCATAGCCAGTGGTTGGTCCTGCTGCTGCACTGCTTTTAGAGCCAGCAGAGGACAGGGAAGATATATTTCACTTTTATATTTGTTCTATTATAACATATATTTGTTATTATATTTGTTTTGCCTGCTAACAGAGCTTCTCAGCAGAGACAAGGGATGTTCACACTAAGCCGCGTTATTCTTTTCCCTACACTGTGTGTGTTTCCACAAAGCATTTTGCACTCTGTGGTCTGGCATTGAGGAACTATTACTGGGATGCAACTCCTGTGGAATGAGGGGCTGAGCCTGAGTCAGCCAGAGATACACCAGCAGGATGCCTTCGTATCAATCCCCATCCTTTCTTGCCTGGGACCCCCGCTAATTTCTTCCCCTTCCTGTGCCATGGGAGCCAAGAGTATAGCGGGCAGTATTGTTCCACCTGTGTAAGCACAACTTTTATTAGAGCCCCATGAAAGTATCTCATCTCTGTGTGCTTTATAAATACAATTACAAGCCAGAGTCCCCCGAGGACTTGCAGCCCAGATGGCATGGTTTAGTTGTGGGAAAAGTCAGCAGCCAGCCCTGAGTGTCACTAACCCCACATGCCACAGAGCAGCTCTTTGGCTGGGAGTCCCTTAACCCTTCGCTGCAGCCAGCATCCAACTCAAGCCCGGGATCCTTGTCAGGGCATCCCGTGTCCCAGGGATGCTGAGGAGGATTATGCGAGTTTCTCTCAGGAGAAAGGAGAGGGTGCAGAACTTCGATTCTTACCATCACCTGGGATGAAGCTGGATGCATTTAGTGCATCTCATATCCTGAGATATGAGGCCTCTTCATTGCCCTTCTGTTTTGGAGTGCATAAAATGCCATTCTCTGGGACTGGCTAATCACTGTGTGCAAGGATAGATCAACTGTCCCCATCCCAGGCCATGCTGGATGGAGCTTTGAGCAACTTGGTCTAGTGGAAGATATCCCTGCCCATGGGACATCGAGGTTGGAGCTGGTTGAGCTTTAAGGTCCCTTCCAAACCAAACCATTCTATGGTCACTCCTAACACAACAGACACCATTTCCTTTGGGAAAGAGGAGGGTATTCGCAGCTCTGGGCTCAGTTTTGTACATTTTGTCCCAGACAGCTCTTAATGAGGAAGCACAAGGCGCTTCTCTCCCACAGTGACTGAGTTTTTGACTCTGAAGACGGAATTGCTTCTGAAATACGGGACCTGTATGAGGTGGGAGATCCCACTAGAGAAGCCTCTTGTTTTCCTCCCACTGTCAACTTCTTTTAAAGGGTTTTGGAAAAGGGCATTCCACTACAATTCCAAGTGTGCTCTAATGCAGAAGATTTATTCAGAAAGCTAAAATACTGGGAGATACCAGCATCCAATAGTGCTATCTGCTATTTGTATGTCCAGGTTATTATTAATACCTCCAGGACGTCATGTATTTACTGTGTTTCAGTATGAAGTATGACCAAATGCAGGTAAAATCACCCCTACGGTCTCCAGTGAGAATCTCATTTATTTACTCCTGAGCTGACTTGCACTTCCCATCCAAAGGGCAGGCTCCTCCATCTCCCTGTCAAGCAACAAGGAACACCGTGGCAATGGGGCAGCAGATAAAAGGCCAGGCACTAAATGGCACCAGTTGCAACCACCCTGGTTTAATCAAGCCTCACAGAGATGAGAACTCCCAGCAATGGTGCTCCTGTCCCAGTGGGTTATGAAATGTGTCATCTGCTCAAGCGAGAGATGCGCATCCCTCCCCACATGGCGTTTAGCTCCCTTGATGCCCTTAATAGGAAAACGGATACTCACGGACGATGCACTGGTTCCCTCCAGGCAGCGTTTTCCAGCCGGGGCAGCAGTAGGAATGGAACCTCGAGCCACAGACATTGGGTCTGAAAATTAAAAACAGTCCTTATTTTCCTCTGTTTCTGTGCAGTGCATTGGATGAATCCAGCATGGATCATCGCTGCGGGAGAGCAGTGAAACAGCTTCTGGTGGGACATTTCTCTGCCAAGCCCCATTCCCTCGCTGGGAGCTTGAACAGGACACGTTTCATTCCCACCAAAGGAACATTATGCTAATAACTGGCTTCTGAGCATCCTGTGCAGAATGCTTTGGGGCTCTGAGCTTACAGTGACTCTCTTAGGACTATATGGAGGGTGAAGAACTCAAGGAAAGCCAGATCTACCCTGACACAAGGCAGCAGCATGGGACCACAGCCACAAGGTTAAACATCATCAATCTAAAACCAGTCCATACCAGTCTGTCAATGACCTGAGCAACCTGGTCTAGTGGAAAGTGTCCCTGCCCGTGGCAGGGGGTTGGAACTGGACGAGCTTTAAGGTCCCTTCCAACCAAAACCATTACATGAGTTCTATAATCAGCTGGAGACCTGCATTTCTCTGTTGTGGGAGCTGTACCATTGGTCTGTTTTCCTGTCCTTGCCTTTGTTTCTGCCTAGAAATCTGAGTGGTGGGGAGGTTTGCAAGATTTTCTTCCACCAAATGCCATTCTCAAGCTCCTGCAGCAAGCCAGGATCAGGAAGGCAGAGGGTGCTGGGACAGCTGTGCACCCTGCACACAACCACCAGTCTCAGCAGCATCCTGTGGGACTCAACTACCGGATTCCAGCCTCCCCCAGAAGATTGGCTGGGAGAGGGTAGTGGATCCCAGAACACCTTCAATCCATTACCCAAGCACAGACAAGTCTTCCACCTTCAGCATGACTGCAGCAGATGCATAGGAGATGCACAGAAGACATGCAGCCAGGATGAAGCATCCATACAATACATATGCAGAAAGCATGGCAACCAAAGCAGAGATGCAGCAGATACACACGGGATGCACAGCACATGTAGCACGAACACAGTGTGCAGCAGTCACACAGGCAGGGCACAGCAGAAGTGCAGCACATGTGCAGATGTGTGCAGATGTGCAGCAGACACAGCAGCTGTGCAGCAGATACACTGCAGGACCTTTCCAATGTGGAAGAAGTAGAATGCTTTCTCATGGAAACAGGAACTGGGCAGTGCTTGCATTAATGACAAAAACACTGAGCTGGACTGAAAGCAAACTCTGAGGAACCCTCTACTGAGCTATGAGTGATGTTCCATGTAAAAGCCACCTCGACTCTTCATGGCTGATGAAGATCCCTGAGCAGCACAGATCGGGTGGGATGACTTGCTGCACTGCTCTGCTTCCCAGTTCTGATGTTCCCAGAGCACACAGTGCCCTGTATAGAAACTGCAGCAACTCTTTTCCCATCTGACCTAAGAAGGAATCGATACCTTGATTCTAACACCACCTGTATTTTCCAAGAGCCTGGGCATCTGCTGCTTTCCCTGTGCTTAGAAACTAAAAGGAGACCTTGAATGCAAAGCTGCTTCTGCTGGTATGGATTAGGGCTCCCTGCAGATAGGGGTTGCAGCTCCTGGTTGCATTAGGTTGGATAAAGCACAGCTAGTGCTGCCGTTGGTATTCAGGGGTAAATCTTTGGGTAGAGGTAGACACATGTCTGTGGTTGATATGAACTGGGAAGAGAAGTTGTCTGAGCAGGGAGGTGCAGAGATCCTGTAAAGCCCAAGTATCATCCCTCAAGCTCCCAGCACGCAGGATGGATGGATGGATGATCTTGTTTTGATATAGGACTCCCCATGCAATGCGTAGGCAGCCCAGAGACCAGGGGAGGCACCAAAGAATGCAGTTTAGCTTCCACCTGAAGCTACTTGCTAGTCCCGCCTTTCAACATGCGGATGTGAACAGCCATGCAAGGAAGGTACCGTCAACCTTCATACGCTGTTATGTAGCCATTTCATCAGGCTTTGGAGTCAAAGTCACTGAAGGAAGATGTCTCTGCCATCAATCCCATAGACTACAACAAATCAAAGTGGAAGTTAAATGAAACTGATACTGAAGTGGGTATTTTGAGCTGTGGTGGCAAGTACCACCTTTTCCTATGAGACAGGCAGCCAAGGATTTCTTCAAGCTCTGTGCAGGGATGCTGGGAGAGGCCCTGGGTACCCTGTTACACAGTAAGCTAAAGCACCAGATCACCATTGTTCCTCCAGAACTGAACCTTTACAAGCATATGCTAAAAATTAGCAGAGTTTCAAAACAAAATATGGGGAGAATCCATTTTGAATGGGTTGAAATTAATGGTGTCACAGAAATGACCTAGAGGGAGAATGAAATTAGATTCCAAAGCAATAACTCAGTGAGGAGAACACTGCTTTGTGAGAGAAAACATAGAACATTCAACCAAGCTGTGCCAAAGTTGCTTTTGGAAATTAATAGCAGTTATCCCAATCCTGGGAACAACAAGCTGGAAGCCCACGTTCCCATCAGCGAGAAGGTGCGGATAAAAGGCACGTCATTTAGTTGTTAAACAGCAAACTGCAGCCATAGTTTGTGGTGAAGTGCTCCTTGGATATGGGAAAGTCAAGGTTAGAGGAAAAATAATTCCAATTCCATAAACTCGCCCATAACTTTGATTATTGCTGATAATCAAAACCCACAGAACCAGCATGAAGCTTCATACCCGGCCTAAACCAAAAACCAAGAGGGTTTTTCTACTCCACTGCTTCTCAGCTTTGCCTCCTGGCTGGCCAGAGTAGCAAGGGGCTCTCATCCAGCCACAATGCAGTCCTGGAGAGACAGAGTTGCACTACTGAGATGGTGCTAGTGCCCAGGCGGCTTCTATTTTGGGTGTTAGAGGCATGGAGATAAGAGCTGCACTGCTGGTACAGCCCCATGGTTTGGCTGGTGCAAAAACAGAGCTGCAAGACGAGGCAGATCTTCCCTTATCACCTTCTGTGCCACGTAGGAAAAGGCTGGAAGGGCTCAGCTGCTAAAGAGAACTATTCGCATGAGTGTGAATAGAGCTACAAGGGTGATGCTAAGAAAGGACAGAGGGAAAAGCAATATTGGCCATAGCAGCATCTTTGTCCTTTTTCCATAAGTAGGATTATAGAGATAAGCAGGGACAAAGTAAACATGAATTTCAATTGATGGCACCAAATGCTGCCTGCTGGCGGGGGCTCCATCCAAGAATGAGGAGATGCCAAGAAAAAAACCCACTGGAGCAGAGCAAAGTTGTGGCCATGTGATGTGAAAAGGCATGGCTATTAGCAAGAGAAGCCTTTCTCCCACATCCACAATGGGGTTGGAGGCCTGAGCAAGGACTGGGAGGCAATCCATACCACAGGACTGCCTCAGGCTCAGGGTGCCAGCCCGCCTGTGGGGCCAGAACACAAGCAGCATCTGGCTGTTGCTGTTAGCAGCCTGGGAAAGACAGCCTGGAGCACTGAGCTGTTGCTCACTGGCTGAGCAAGCAGCCAAAAAGGACTCGGTCCTGCCAGTTATTGTCAGATGCCCAGTGTGACCCCAGAAGAATTCATTGTTGAAGGTAGGAGAGGGCAGAGACAGAATGAGGAGCGCAGGCTGAGAACACTTTGCAGACACAGAGGTGGCCAAAAACTAACTTGAAGAATCACAGAATCAACCAGGCTGGGAAAGCCCTTTCAGCTCATCCGGTCCAACCGCTCCCAGCACTGCCAAGGCCACCACTGACCCATGGCACTGAGGCCTCATCTCCATGGTGTGTGAGCACTTGCAGGGCCGGTGACTGCAGCCCTGCCCTGGGCAGCCTGTTCCAATGGGGCAGGAATTGCCCCTCAGCTCCATCTAAACCTGCCCTGGGCAGCC
>WYDI02021610.1:0-94402 GCA_009867235.2 Psittacus erithacus | reverse complement strand
CCCGCAGTTGGACTGCTGGCGCTCACTAATTTATTGAATACACGTAGAACTAGTGGGATTTACTTTAGCCTCCCCTCCCGCACCCGCCCCCGTCCTTCGGGAGGGGGATGGGGCCGGAGCAGGGGGGGCAGTGGAAGCGGCGAGCGGGCTGGACGCGGAGCGGCGGCTCGGCTCGGTTTAAACATCGACAGCGCCATCTCTCGTCGAAAGGTCAGTGCCGAGACGGTCCCCGGCCGGAGCGGAGCCGCGGCGCGGCCGGGCCGGGTCCCGCCGTCGGGGGGTGGCCTCGCCGCAGCAGCCGCGGTCCCCGCCCGGTCCCGGCGCGGCTCGGCCCAGCCAGGACCTGCCGCGCCGTCGTCCCCCTCTGCGGGCCGAGGAACGCCGCAGCCTCCGGGGCTGCCAGGCTCGATTTTCCGGCCGGGCTTTATGGGAATATCGATAGAATTAAAAGTTACTTGTAATTCCGTGATAAATGAAATGTCTCTAGTAAGTAAGATTAAGTGCAGTGCTATAAAGTTGTTTATCTGAAAAGTAATTCTCAGAAACCTGACTTCTGACACTTGGTCATATATTAAACCAGCTTCTTGAACATTGTACTTCAAATCCTCCCTGCTCCCCTTGCCTGGTCCCTTCCCCCTTGGAGTTTGCTATTTATAACTGCACACAGGGTATTACTTTGTAGGTGCGGGCAAGTCTCTGGGTAATTTTCACCGACTGTGAAAATCATCATTTGCAAAAGCCAAAGAATCTCTGCTTAGAAAATAGTGCTTGGCTAGTGGATTTACAAATGGATAACATCTTCTGACTATGCCATTATCAGTACGAGTGCCAGTACTAACATCTGAAAGTCATACAGCATGTACTGTTCCTGGCAGCTAAGAAAGGTAGGGCATACTGCAAATTTAGGAAGATAACTACATCTAGAAATGATCATAGAGGCAGTTCTGTAAAGCTAAAAAACTCCAGCAGCATCTCTGGCAAAATTAAAATGGAGTTCTGCACGGTCCCAAAACACATGCACATAAACAGAGCTGTGGACATCTGCTAGCTTTATCTTACAGATTGTGATTCATGACAAAGTTAATACAACTTAACTACTCGGGCTGTCTTTCCTATTTCTTCACATTGTTGGAATCAACAAAACTTCCAGGCTCACGGCATAAATACCCCCGGGACAGTCTAATTCCCTGTATTTGTTTTTTCCCCAAGCAAGATGAATGTGATACTGTATGTCACTTAACATGCGCACCTATGAGAGACATAAAATGTGTGCTAATATTTTTAAATGAAAAGGTTATTGCTTTTCAGAACGTACAGTCATAGTATTTCACTTGCCTGTTTGATAGATGGCGGTGGAAGTGTGGCTCCAGCCCCATAAAATAGTTTGTTTGGACGTGAGTTTTCAAAGTGCTACATTTGCAAACGAGTAAATTTCCTGAGTAAACTCTGAACTCTAGACAAAGAGTATGAAATTGTGTGAGCTAATGAGGACCATCCCTTAATTGATACCAATATAAGCCACAAATTAATTGAAGCTCTGACCTACCAGAACAGCAAGTAAAATTATTAGTTGTACAGTATCGTTCTCATGATTGTTACACAGAACTGCTGCATGAAAATGTCTCTACTGTTCAGCGTAGCAGAGAAAAAAAAGATTGTTAGCAATTTTTGGATAACCTTCAGAAGCAACATTCTCCTCCCTACGCTATATAATTCTCATTTTAGTAGTATTTTTCTTTATTATTTGGCTATTCACAATGGGTGTCTAAACATTTACAGTCCTCTATTAACAGTGTTTCTTCCATAACAATCACACACTTTCATTTCAATTAGAGCTATTCAGTCTCCAGTTTTTCCACAATTATCGCAGGCCAATTCCCCCAGACTGCTCCCTTTTCCCACTACTGTTTGTAACAATCCTGCCCTGAGCCAGGCACAGAGGGAAAACTCCAGCGTCCCTTTCACAGCCTCTTGCTCCTGTTTGTTTTTAAGCATCTCCGTTCGACGACACAATGTGGAGCCCTGCTTACTCCCTGTTTGCTGCTGACCTGGTTCATAAGCCTTCAAACTAACACATATTTATTGTGGGAGAGTGTTCTGACAAATCATGCAGGGGGATGTGAAACATTAACTCCCAATACAGTCCGGTCGGCCTGCACTGGGATGAACATGCCAGCAGTGTGTGCAGGGACTTCCATTGCTGAAGCCTGTGTGCATGTGTATCTCAGACAGAAGATTTAGCAGAAGAGAACGTGCAGGTTGTGAGTTATATGGACTCAGAGTGTAATTTGTTATAAGTTAAACACATATCAAGACCAACACATTAAGTACAGTTACTGCTATTTTTGTTTATCTTGTATCTTATTTTGTGGTGCAGAACTAAACAGTGTCCGCTGAATTTAACTATGAAACCAGCCAAATTGATTTCAGAAAGACTTCTTCAGAGTAACAGAGTGATAAGGCATAAACTACTCCTAGGTGCAGGGCTAGATAAATCCTTTTAACAGCCTTCAGATCAGTTAACAGGGTAAGTAAATCACATATCACTGTTAGCAGATTTATGGAAAAGAATTAATAGAATCAGACGAGATAATCTGGTAGGGATAAAATTGCTGAGGAAACAGTCCAGCCTTACATCAGGGGGCATGAAACAACAGTCTGATTACTGGGAGTCATTATGGATTGGTGAACTATGAACTAAATCATCGCAAGAGTAATTCAGTATTTATTAATTCTTTTCTCTTTAAACAATTTACAGATGCAAATAAAAGCCTCTGTCTTTGAAGACACATTCTTTATATATTTTTATTGGATGTAATTTACTATTTGCATTACTTGTATTTACTTCACAATTAAACATTTTGCATTCAAATTTATGTAATGCATTATGCTTTAGAACATATTTCTCCCTTATTAGCATGAATAGTCACTTACCTCATGAATTACTAAGTTTATCTGAAAATATAAGTGTATTTTTTACTAAGTGGAGCACAAACACATGTACAATAAATTCTTATTTGCCAGTGGCATTACAGAAACACAGAACAGCCTTGGAGAAGAGGGGAAAGAAGCTGCAGCAAAGAAGCAGAATCAATTACTGTGTGTATGTATGTGACAGTAATTCCTTCTGTCAATGTTTTGTTTATTTTTAATAAAGAATGAGTGACTCAAAGGTTTACTTTAGAAGGAGCAGATGAAAAAGGATCTCCACGGTGAATTTCTTCCCTCTGTTTCCCCCAGTACTTCCCGATGGACTTGGCTGAGACTGTGCCACTGCAGCCTTTGCTCCAGCTGCGTTCCTGCTGACGCCGTGAACGTATGCTGCTCTAAACTCACTTTCTCAAACATTTCTCTCTTTCCCCTAATCCTGTGTCTATGCTTGGCTTTAAATCCAAATAATCAATATAATTTAGGCCTATTCTGCAGTATTAACGCAACCTTACTTATGTGGAGAAAACCCCAACTCTATTGACTTCAAGAACTGCAGGATTGAATCCTTGATCTCATTGAAACCAATGACAAAACTTGTATTGATTTCAGTGGAAGCAGGATCAGGTCCTTGATGTTAGCAATTTGTTTAAGTCAGAGGGCTACAAGAAGCGAAGGACATCAGCAGATCTGCTGGCAAGAATACAGGTCTGCTCCCCAGAATTCAAAGGCAAAATTCCCTGTGGTGGGTCATCTTCACCCTCAGGTTTTACTATCTGCGTGCTGGGATGCCTGCTTATTTTGTCTGGACACATAAAGCCAGTCCTCCTGGGAGCATTCAGATGAGCACATCTATAAATGCAGCGCAGCAAAATGAGATACTTTTGCCACTTGTGCTTTTCTTGAGCCTGGTACAATCCATTTCTGTGATGACAGTTTTCTGCCCCACATGCATCTGATACTGCTCTTTTATTTTAAGGCTGAGAAAATCTTCCCTTTAAACTCATGCTGAGCATCAAATTGGACTCCACTTGCAGCTGAACATCTTGGCTGTCTCTTCCTTTCCTCCATCAGCTCCAGTATATTTTATGTAGAATTCTCTCTGTTAATAAAACTTACTTCTCCCTTCATTCTGCAGTTTTGCATCAGTGTTACTGAAACCACCAGACCTGCCCTGTTTCAAAACTCTGCAAAGGAGGAAGGAAAAAAAATAGTGGCTTTTTTTTCTGTACAGTGTCCTATTTTGCCATTCTGCACAGACTGTAAATGTACAGCCTCTATTCATTTGACTGTAAAGTTTCTGTTGCTAAATTAGAATAAAAGTAGCTTGAAAAGGCAGGCTTAAACACATATTTTGGTTGCTTTTGTGTCACATCCAAGAGGGCTTGTGTTTTAGCTCTGGGAATTGCAAGGTATTAGCAGCTGCTTCGATTTTATTCCCCTGGAAGTGCCTGACTGTCCCTATATGGAAGATGCAGCATCAGTGCTGCACCTGATTGCGTGAATTTGCTGTGTGTACCCTGAGTCCAAACGAGGTGATGGCTTTTTAGCAGTCAAAATATTTCTATTGCTTGCTTATAACATTTATAAAATGCTAGAAATAGTCCAAATTAACTTTACATGATCCAGAGACAGTTTCTCTATCGGAAGGGAAGACAGCACAGAGGTGCAACTAAAAAGCTGCAAGTGACTCTAATATGTGTCTAAAGGTTGGTGTACAAGATTTGTACTGTGCTTGTTTCATGATGCATGCCCTAGTTTACTAATTTTCATGAATGGCTTTGCCTAAATGTAAAAATCACCAAAGACATTTTGATGCTAAAAAAATCTATTTATCTAAAACAAATAAAAACTGAAATTGCAATAAAGATTTTTATCAAACTTTATGGAGGAATTTATCATCTATAACTTGAATGATCACATTCAGTTATACAGTGTGGTATTTGCTCTGAAATTAGCTGAAGTGGGTAAATAGAGAACCTGGTAAAACTTTGTGCAGAAATTAATCTGGAAAGTCTGCAGAGGTGGAAAACTAGTATTAGTTAAGGGAAGAGAGAAAACAATTACATTAATGTTATGTACCTAAGCTGTCTTGATAATGTCCTGCAATATGCACGCTGCATTTATATCTATTTTAGCTCATAAAAATCTATACTTCTTTTCTCCCTTCTGTTCTGCATTAGGTTATTTCAACAGTAAGGAATGGCTGCAGTGGCAGCATGAAAAAATAAGTGAATTTTATATGCTATCTCCTTAAAGTCACCCATCAGTAAGTGGTGAGGAGGGCATGATTCTGATGTGATGTTTTGATGTATAACTGTGAAGATTGAGACGGTCTTTATTAAAAGTTACAAACTTCAGTGAATTTTAAACAAATCTGTGATTTAATGTCTTGAAGTGCGAGGTGGCACAGACTCATTAATTTTTGGTGATAAACTGCGCTGCAAGCGATGGGCTGAGTGCCATGCTTTGGGCTTATTCACTGTAAACAGTAAAAAGCGATAACTGCTAGAAGTAGATGATGGGGTCTGTAACAACACAAGGTTCTTGGCTTACATGACCTAAAAAGGTTCATTATAACAGAGTAGGGCTCGCGTCGAGCCCTCTGCAGCTCTTGCTGCTCTCTGTGCAGGGAGGGTCACTCTCATCACAGGGAGGGAGGTGTAAAGTGAATCCAATTCCAAGCGGCAGCATTTCCCGCACTCTGGTGAAGCCGATAGAAGCAGCTATGGGAGGTGCATGGGGAGAGAGATCAGGTCAAAAAGCTTTGCATGGCAGCAATAAGGAGAGACACTTTGAAATAAAGACAGATGGAGAGCTGATAACTGCGGTGCAGATGAAAAAGGTGCTCCGAGCCGTGCACCCCCCGAGCAGGAGTTCTGGAACTCTGTCCATCTCTGGAGTACGTAGAATGCTTGCCCACACAACAGAGATGCCTTAGACATGAGGAGAGCTGTAGGATGAAAGGTGGTTATGAGTACAGCATATTATAAATCAAAACCCCAGATGAGCTGTGCATACAAGAGCACATAAGGTTCTTACGTTACCTCCAACCTTTAATTATCTGACTGAATCTGGCCTAACCTGCTATCTTCTGAGCATTACTCACCGAGCTCTGGCAGGAGGAGGTGTCAATGAATATGGGACAGATTTGGAGCCAACACCTTCACCAGCTGAACTGGCAGGAGTTGAAGCTTTATCATGGGCAGAAACCGGGCGAGGAGGTTTCCCCCTTTCCCAGCCTGCCCGCCCAAAATGGATCCAGCTGATTACATCTCGTGTCCCCTCCAAATAAGGTGAGCTAGCTCCCCTCACAGCCTTCCCCCTCCATTCTGCAAATTCAATGGCCCAACTTCACCTGTGGTTAACAATGCCAGGTTTGATTTCTGTGGCAGAAGCTTGGCTGCTCACGCTGTCTTCTTAACTATGGAGATATAGCAGCATCTGTCAGAAAATCTGTGTGAAAACAGTGCCAGTGCCAGCAAATGGAAACTGTAGCTTTCTAATCAGCTACATTTGATTTGGTTTGATATATTTAACTTCTCCTCTTTTCCCTCCTGCTATTGGCAAATGTGTTATTCTTCCACAGAAATGAAAACAACTTGCAATTTACTGGATTGCTATGCAGAGTGTTGGTGCAAAGAAGTATAAGTCATGATGATATCTGATATTTTTCAGTGTCATTAACTGTCTTCACCAGGCGAGGGATGGAAAGTCTTATACCCTATTTTTTTTTTCCCCTCCTGCATAAGAATCAGTTCCCTGTTACAGGAGTGCTGGGCAGACCCGGTTCAGATTTGTCTCCATCCGGAGTCTGGGTCATTCGGAAACTCTAATCCTTGACTAAAAGGAAATGATAAAAATACCCATGAAATTAATTTTCACACCTGCAGTTGGAATTAATAATGGCAACCAGAGTGGCATCCTATTTCAGCTCCTTGAGGTGACTAACAGTCCTGGTCATTAATATAATCCCAACCACCAGAGGAATTCACTGTCTGAGGGATCTACCATGAAAAACAAATGATCCCCAGAGCTATGCCTGCACAATGGAAAATGGCTTTAGTCATGTATTAGTCATTTTATCACAAGATTGTATTTTTGCACTGGGAGGTTTGTGCTCTGATATTAAAAGAAAACAGAACAGAACAACAGCATTTGACTTGGTAATTTGCACACAGGGTTTGATTATGTTTGAGCTTCCTTGCTTTAGAAGGATGTGTGTAAATGACTAAGAGCAATAAATGAAGCCTTCTAAGTGTGAGGCTTCCTCATGCAAAGTTCACATGCATTTATTATTGTCTGTGCTTAGCATCAGTCCTGCATATATCTGCGGGTGATGCTTGTACTTCATCTTGATAAGGGAGTGGTCTATTGCTAAAATGCTGCTTGAATTTTCCCCTGGTTCTGCTTTTCTCCCTTAATTGCAAGGGACGAAATGTGTCAACTGTCTGCTTCACTCGGCTGGGAATCACGGTACTGCCTCTGCAATTTCGCAGCCTTCAAAGATGACATGCAGCTAGCAAACTATAAAGCTAAGTGACTGCACGGTGGCTCTGAACTGCCTTCAAAAGGCATTTGCTTCTAGCGGTGGAGCAGCATTAGTACTTCAAGCAGGGAGCAGAATAGGTGTGCGCTTGAATCCTTTTGCAGAATGGTCTTTCAGATGGAATTTCTCTAATTATGTTTGTTTAATCCTGCCCTAAATAGCCACACGTGATATGCTCCGAGTATCTGAACTGTAACTACCAATTTCACTTTGTTCTCTGCTCTCAAAACCAGTATGGCTCAAGAAAAGAAAAAACTATTACCTGTGCCCCTGGAGCCATCTGCACAGGGTGCAAGCAGATTTCCGCAACTACTTGTATTCATAACAAAAAGAAGGTGGTCTGTTGCCTCATCTTAATGTAGAGCCCGAGTTGCTTTTTAACACAATACACACCTATCACACTCTACTGCATTTGTTGTGCTGGGAAATAATAATAACCTCATGGTGCTGCTGGACAGGTATTTCCATACCTGAAGTTGTTTAGTTCCGTATTTACTGTGCCATATAAAGGGGCTTAAAGTTCTTTAGCAGTAGTGGATCTTACTTGTTTGCACAGCCCAGGAATTAGACTGAGAGAGAGAAATGGAGGTACAGACTTGCCTCCCTGTAATTTATACAGAGATTTCAGCCACAGCTTTTTTTCTCTCCATTTGGAGCATTTCCTAGGATCAGTTACTGAGAATGTAGCTTGCGTTATTCCCTGTGGAGCAGGAGACAGGTAGGGCAGTTTCTCTCTTTATTCTTTCTGTCCCCTCTACAGATTTACACCTTTTATAGCTGTTAAGGTAACTACTGAACTACTTAGAGACTGGTCTCGTGTAGTGGCAGGCTAGCACTTTCTGGTGTTAGTTTAGCCCCAGCAGGTTTAGATTCCATCCCCTGCAGTCTCTTCTAACAGGGATTTATTTTTCTATGTGCCTGAAATTCAAGGTTCAGCCCAAAGTTGATTCCAGCAGCACTTGCCTGTGTCCTTTTGCAAGCGATGATCCAAAATCAAGTGCTAGGAGCCACTAATAAGAGGGGCGATATACCATAAGGTTTGTATAGTTTTCCAGACTACTCAAATAGCCTGCTATTAGTAAATCTAGCCTTGCAAATTTAAAGGAAATATAACCATCATGCTACATTATTCTGCAAATACAGCTGGACGCAAGACTGTAGCTGGATGGGCATTGTCACAATGAAGAGTTAGGATACCAACACCTTCATATCACAAAATTAAACAGGTCAGTACAAAAAGGTATACTTAATGTCACAAAGGCCCTGTAGTGCCTTGAGTTGAATGGGTCAAGCTACCACATGTGAACCTTGATGTCTGGTCATTCCACTGCTACATACATTCCTGGTATTGGAATAAAAGTTACACCACTGTGTCACCTCACCCCAGCAGTTGCTAGCTGCAAGGATTAATTTTTAACTTCCTTCTCATTTTCCAGAGCCAAGGCACATAAGTAAACACTTCATGCCAAGTCTTAGCTGGGCAAACTGTTGTTAGATCAGTAGAGTGACAGTTCCTGAGGGTCTGTCCTTTCATTTCTCTGGAGCACCATTCTTGAGAGAGGCTTTTTCTGTCTGCATAGAGATTTCATTCTGACTGCTAGCCAGAAAACCAAAATTAATTCCTATGATGCCTATTTGCAGCAAAGGTGCTGCAAAACTGCGGTTACTGTAGCAGAGTAGGGCTGCTCCAGGATTTCCTCATGGAAAAAAGTCAGTTTTAGGCTTTTTGTGGCTTCTCTGAAAGATAACTAAACTTTACATACATCACTTTCTGGAACTTGATTTTGGTGTCAGAAGTACAAGCATGTAGAGTCTGCATAAATGGGAATGACTTGTAACCCCCCCCCTTTGTCTTCCCTATCACCTGCTCTTAACAAAACCCAGGTTTTGAGGCAGTCATCCTCCTCCTTTGGTAGCTAGCAGGGTTAGAAGCGAGGTTTCCAATGAACAGCCTGAGCTTCTTTGTGATTTTAAACATAAAAATCAGATTCAGTTTCCTGAATGGTAGAGTCCTGCAAACCCAGGCTGGAAGTCTAAAACCCAAGAGCCCCTAACACTGCCACCGAGACTGAAAGTCTGATGACTAGAACTTAGCAGATAGCTATCTTTTATTAGTTAGCAGATAAATATTTATTGATGCTACACAAGAATTTGCCTCAACTGAAGACAAATAAAAACAGAGGAAGTTTTCTAGTGTTTGGCCCTTCATTTGGGAATTTCAACTAATAAGTCTCTGTCCTTCCTCTGTTTCACAAGTCCCCTAACTAATATACTGGGATGTGCGAGAATATTGCTGTGACTCATAACCAGAGCTGTGAAAGTCCAAATCCAAACTTCTTCAGAGGCTTGGAGTGGTTGGAACAAGGGCAAAATTACAAAAATGAAGATGAGATGGAAGCTAGTTGCTCTGAGGAGGGAACACTCGCATCATACCAATGCTCTTCAGCCCCAGCAGCTGGGCAGTAGTAAACAGACACAAGGAAAGTGCTTGGTAGATCAGTTTGGTTAGAAGCAATTTTCATCACCATGCTTCCAAATTAATGGGATAGAAAAATAACATTGCAATATCCAGTATTATGGACTAGTGTAGCTCTTGGTCTTGTCAGAAAACCTAGCAGAAAGTTCAGGGATAGTATATCAGTTAGGCAAGCAGGTTGCAGGACAAAACTAACAGGGAACAAATGGTACCATGTACTTAATTTTACCTCGCAGTTTGTCGTGACAATTAACTATATATTTCTGGAAAATATAACAGCTAGTTAGAAGGAAAGGGTTGTCATCTCATTCCCTTTGGCTATCAATCTTACATAAAGCATATGCTATAGAAGTTTAATGATGCTTTTCCATTAGGACAAAATACAGACTGTCCTAAGACCATCCTGCCTGGCAGAGGAACAGCACTGTCTTTCCTTTCATGCATGTCCAGTCAAGTGCAATTCAAACACTTTGTGGCAAGCACAACATCTGCAATGCAGAACAATTAAAGCCATTCTCACAACAGCTGAGCTTGGCTCATTTATGAACAGTGTGCAGTGAATGTTGTGTCAAGACTGTGATGATCTGACGGTTTTAGGAATAAACCTTTCAAAGAAGAGAAGACATTGATACAAAATTGAGGTGCCACAGAAAAGGCCAGATGTTCAACTTTTAGGTCTTTATAGGGCATGCAAATTTTTTCTCATGACTGAATGTGCATATTACCCATTGATGTGATCACTTATGCATCCAGCTCATCATCTGAATAGGCAAATATCTTATCTTCTGCAGCAACCATACTCAGATTTTAATGCAAAATTCATTCTTTTTGAAAATCAGTCCCCTAGAACACAATGGTAAATCATGCACAATGAAGTGATATGAAGAGAAATGCTGCACCCTTCTTCTGAGGTCTTTATTTCTTTTCTCTAGAAAAATGTCTCCACCTTCATGCTGAAAGCCACAATTATTATTTCTTCATATTCACACTGTGTTACTGCTCAGTGGCTCACATCATTGATTGGCACCATTATGCTAAATTCTAGAAAGCCCAAAGAGCTAAATATAAAGCAGGAGACAACAGATACAAAAATAGATGTGGACCGCAAGGTAACCATGAGCCACAGTAACACTTTGCAGTAGATTTATCTTCCAAGGCACCATTAGACAAAGCTGGAGTGAGTCAGCACATGACAGGAGATGACAAAGGATGAAGAGTTAGTGGTGGTTCTCACATCACTGATTTACCACCATTAAAATAATTACCCTACCTTGTGTTAGGCGACACAGCAGCTTTCATGTAACCTGTGATTGAATGACATGCAAAAATGAGGGCTCCGATCTCTAATTATTTTTATTTCTGTCTTTTTTCCCTTAACAAAGATAAGACTAGTCTCCCAGGAATAGCCAGTTCTCAGGTCTGCCATGGTATTTTGCTTGCCTATCATTTCCTGGCAGATCCAAACACTACTGGGTTCCTCACTTGTTTCCTTTCCAACCATTTGATGTTTATAGTTACTGGGTTTGAAAAAATTGAGCAAACTGGATAGTGGAATTAATATAATATAATAAATATAACATAACATAGCATAACAACATAACATAACATAACATAACATAGCATAGCATAACAACATAACGTAACATAACATAACATAATATAAAATAAAAATATGCAACATAGCATAATATATACAACATAATACAGTATAAAACATACAATATAATATAATCAATATAATATACTACAACATACAATGATACAATCTGTATAACATAATTATAATGCACTTTACATTTGTATATCAGCTTCTTAGCAGGCAGTACTGACCTTAACAAGAATTGTTTAGAAGCCCATCTCCAGGCATCAGCATCTGTAGGTCTCTTAGGTACGGAAATATGCTTTCCATTCATATTAGGACCCACTGTGCTTAGCTGTTCCCTCATATACAAAGACAGATATATGTAAGAAAAGATATTTAGGAAAGCAAACCTGCCATGATTATCAGCTTCTAAATGAATGCTTACTCAGGGAGACAAAATGCTCTTCCCCTATCTAGGAAAACCTAAGGTATATTATGTACACAAATAATATGCCTGTAGTTTTGGTGCCATAAAGCATAAATCATAGTTTAGCCCTCCGCAAATAGGCTCTCTGCACTGAACTGCTGTGCCACATTCCCTGAGGCTCACCTTCTTTAAAAGGGATGAGCAGAACTGGAGGAGGTGATAAAGAGACTGCAGAGCTCCTAGGGCTGATCTTTGCCCCTGCCACCCCACATCATTTCTGCAAGCATGAAACTGGGAATTAACTGGGATGAAATGCTAATGTAGGTTTTTGTGGGTTTGTTTTTTTCAGGTCATGTCAATGCAATGCTCGCTTTTCTCTTTTTTTAAAGGGTTAAAGGAATTCTGGATCTATGTCAGGTCTGTGATCCCCAGTGCAGAAGGGAAAAGGATTTTTAATGAAAACCAGCTTCAGTTGTGTATATTTAATACAGTGCCCAAGTGGTAACAGGATGATAAAGTTTTGATAGGTCTGGTATTGGCTTTTATTTTTTTAAGGGGAAACTCCTCTCTCACTAACGGAAAAAGCATTTTTAATGCCAACATCAATATAAAGTGCTGCTGGGACTTTTATATCATTTCAATATCAGGCCTGTGTTCAAGGAGCAAAAATAAATGCAGTGTTCACAACCATTTGATATTATAGCTGAATAGCTTTCAACAAGCTCTTACCATGTTTTTATGCACAAAGCATGATTTGGAGGTTGGGGATGGAAAATGAGGGAACTGGAAGGGAGGGAAGGCTTTTTGTTAATTTATAGACGTTAGCTGAAATGTTTAAGAGCAATCTTACCAGGGTCACAACATGGTCCGTAGATCAGGTAATTTTGCAAATAGCAGAATTTCTTTTTTTTTCCTTCTTTTTCTGGCAGCATCAATAAATTTGTTTGATGCACTTTAAATGTTTAATTAAAACATTATGTTAGCACATTTGCTGTAAGTGATAAAAACATTTTGGAGGTGGTCTTAAAGCAATTGGTGGCTCTGACATTGCTAAACATGCACTAGTAAATCAGATACAAACTCCATAAATTGGAACGATTCTCTTTCAGGCCTGTGCCATTTCACAGATATTAAAGCAGCTTAATTTAATTCCTCAGTAATGTGGAATGTGTACAGCAGCCGATGTCACTTCTTCAGACTGATTGTTTAAGGTCATATAAACTCAGGCCTACAGAGCACAGGATAGAAATTCCCTCTTATATTAAGATTGTTTATAATTCAGTTCTCCTTCAATCCCTTAATCAGAAAAGAAATGTTTGTTGTGTAATATTGCTATAAAATAAGTAGGAATTGTAATGAGTATTTGAAAATGCTGAGGAAATATACAGTAAGTCACAGCTACTGGTATCAACTGTCTACTCTTTTTAAGCAGGTTTTTTCAACTTAAAAGGAAAACTTGTTTTTAATGCAAAGCAGTCACTTTTCTATGAGGAATGCAACTCTATTTTCTAAAGTACAAAGGAGAAGTCAAAGCTACAGTAAACTGTTCCTTGCAAATGACTTTGTTCCTCAGCAAGTAGCGCCACCCCATATTTACTACATGAAATCTATACACAGCTGAAGTCAATGGGGGTTTTGCTGCTTCCTCCCATTAGAAGAGCTCATGCGTTTAGGAATTGCATAGGTAGCATCTTTAGCAATATGCAAGGAATAGCATCTGCTGCTCCACTGCTGTTTTAATACCTGCATTCAAAACACAATAGTCATAAAAGCTTCAGAACAAATTATTACGATTGGCTTCTCTGCCTGAGTTGGAAATCTTTACTGAATCAAATTAATACAGAATATAAATATCACAATTAGATTTCACCAAGATGAGCAAATAATGAATCTTTCTTCTTCAGCTAAGAAAGCAGATTTTCTTGAGTAATCTCTGAGTCAGCATTTCTTGCAAGATGAACCTTTTTCCCCTTCCTCCAGCAATGTCAATAGCTGAGAAGTCAATGATTTCCAAGGATGTCACGGATAACTTGCATTAGGAAAGGTAAAAGTTCACTTATTTCGATGTGTGCATAACCTATTTCAGTCATTTTTAACAATATGTTACATGAAATTCTTAGCATGGAAAACTTGACTAAACATCATATCCTCGACTCACACATGGTAAGCTTGTCTCAGGACATACAAGAAAAATTGGCTCCATTAGAGGTGTAACTCCAGAGCAGCAGGAGCTCTTCATGAGGAGCTCTGCTGCAGAAGCCGCTGGGTAGACAGTTTCTTGACATGAGGGTTTCCAGAACTGCAGTGCCTAGCACCATGGAGCCCTGACTCACAGCTGAGATCAATGCCATGCAAGGGATAAACCAGCAGTGTACAGCACATGCAGATGTTGGTGATGTCAGAGAAATGTGTTGGTGATACTGTTGTCTTCAGTGTGGTTTTAATCCATATCTGCTCTCTTTCCTGATGAAACCATGTTTTTACCACCAGCATAAGGTAGAATGGATTTTTATCTCTCATGCATCAACAGAGTTATCAGCACATTCTAATTACACTGTGTTGTGAGAAGCAGCAAGAGAACAGCTGGATTTTGTGATTCCAGATCTGAGGTGTCTGCGAAGCAGACATTTAAGAAAATAACTAGACACTGGGGCTTATTAGACCATGTAGCATTTAAACTAGGGTTGAATTTGTCTCATGAACTCTGTCCTGTGTGGTCAAATTCCAACTGCATGTCTGCCTGCCCTACTATTAATCACTTTTTGGATTAGAAGTCAAAAATCACCTCTCCAGCATTCTTAAGCAAATGTGGGGGTTTTTTCCGTAAACAAACAAAGAAATCAAAACTATTTGTCTTAACTTCTTGATTTGTCCAAGTTATCTCCTCCCAAATCTGATGACTGTCCTGAATACAGGAAAAAGTCTCCGTAACAGCTGCACCTCTTTTAAGGCTATTATTCTCTTCAGTCTTATGTTGTACTGGTTGCAGTCTTTAAAGGTTAAAAAAAGCAGCAAAGAGCCTGGGCAATCTCGCCCATCTTCACCTGACCTATTTTAGATTCTCATAACTGTCAAAAGATACAGAGAAACCAACTGTTGCTATACATAGTAAGGCCTTCATTAATAAACTCTGACAAAGCCCTGTCAAACATCGAAGTAATTTTCAGCAGAAATTAATAATGTGTACTAGAGTCATTTTCAGAAGAAACTGACTGTGTGCACTGGAGTAATTTATGCCACCATTTCTGAAAGGAAGAATACTTGATTCTGTATTTGTCATAAAGAGTATTCATAGCTGAAAAACAAAACTAAACCCCCATGATTTTGGCCAGTTCAAATTTGGTCATTATGTTTCATATAATCAAATAAAACCAAAACAAACCCACAGTTAGTATCAAATAGTCCAAGCAGAGTTTCAAAATACCTGCATTGGAAAAATATCATAAAACTTGTTCACAAGTCAAGGACATAATTCCTACCTACTGTGAATTTTGATAATGTATAAGCATTAAGCCCTTTTTTACATTTGTTATAGGTTAAAATGTTCTACTTAAGCATCCATATTTGCATATAACTCAGCAGATCAGTCCTCAAGGTAAGCTCAAGGCCCTCAGGACTTTTTTCCTGTTTCTTTTTTTTTTTTTTTTTGAAAACTACATTTTTAAACAGTTTCAATATTTCATAGTATAGTTTGTGACAGGGCTATTTCACCATTCACCAATGTGGGCTGTAGTGTCATCACAAAGTCTCTAACACTGTGTCAGTGTGAGTCTATGGAAAAGACATCAAGATGTCAACATATTCCGAAAGGGGAAAGAGTGTCAGTGCAAGTCTACAGAGACACAGTGGTATGTGAAGTGAAAGAAAACACGAAATTGTATCTGTGATTGTACAGCACTGCCAGGCAAAGACATGCTCATCCCAGAAGCCTTTTAAGAAGCATGTGCAGTATTCAAGAGGAAACAACCAGGTAATTGTGATATTTTCAAGTACTAAGGAAACTTTAGCTCTAAATAACTCTTCTGTGCTAAAATGCCTCATCTGTAATCAGAAGTCTCACAGCAGCCAGAATAGGTGATTGGAAAATTATTATATAGTAGAGTGTGTTAAGTAAGAGGACAGATAAACAGCCTATTGGGATGTGCACTGCTCTCCTCCTAACCACTTTCCTCATGCAGAAAAATGTCTTGAGAGGTTTTCTTCCTGCCTTTTCTTGGTCAGTGGAGGGTGCAGCATCCTCCTTAAGGGTTTGCACAACCTGTGGGCTGCTCAGAACAGCAGCCAGCAATACCAAGGTGAGAGTCTTCTGTTAGAAAGGACCACACATGCCACAACATCAGTACATAAATAATGCTCGTGGTGCATGGTGGTACCTGCTGTTTTCATGGAATTGGTTTGAGGTCACTGAAGGCAGATCAAAAGGTTCATTCATGTTTAAGCAACTGGTCAAAGCCCTCAGAGATGCATAGCTCCACCAGTCTCTGCAAGCATTTGTCTTTCCTCACCCTAACCATGTTTCAAAAAATATTCAGCCTTGTAACTCCCCATATATTGTTGTGGATGAGTGGCTCCTCATAGCTCCCTTTCCTGCATGTCCTTGGAAAGGACACTCCACCATTTCAGAAGAGCAGCTCTATAGTGTTGACCTAAATTTTTTTAGCCCAGACATCTGGAACGTATCATCTAGAGGCCAGATTTGAAGGTATCTTCATTTTATGCTGCTTGCAAGAAGGAGGAGGACAGAGTCTTCACATTACTAAAGCACAGATAAATTCTAATTATTCTTTTCATGATTAGTGGACAAAGTAAAGGTTAATGTGTAGTCCACCAAAGCCCTTTCTGACCCTCAGTAAGGAGGTTCCTCCATCAATATTTGTTGCATGAGGGCAAAACTGAGGTGAATGAACACAGATACATCTTTTCTGCTACCTAAATGAGGCCAGTTTCCAGAAGTACTTCTGTTTTTTAGGAATAGAAGCTTATTTTTTTCCAGAGTTTTTGAAGGTCAATTGTCTAAAGTGATCGAGGCAGCTAAAATCCTAAAATTCAGAAGGCTTTAGGCCAGGGCAGGATTCAAAAGCATCTGGATGCCACACTTTAATTGATAGTGCCAACACTCTTCAAAATAAGGTGGTCTCTTCCATCCCCCTAGCTGAAATATGGGACTCTGGAGGTCCAACCACGCTACTGGATGTAGCGAAAATAAGCATAACCCACTATAGTATGCCTTACTGCATCCATTTATCAGTGCAAAAGAGAAACCAACCCAGAGTTCAGCACAGCAAAACAGATGAAAGATGCAATTGTCCTGACCTTTGGTGGTTGGGTTTCTCACCCTCCCTTTCACTCTGTGGTGTGCTCTGTCTTTCTAAAGGGGGGATTTTCGTCATTGCCACAGGCAAGGTCAGCGCATACCGTCCCCTGAGCATGTATCTGTGGCTGCTGCAGAGCTCAGCAAAGACAAATCCACCACGGGTGCCACTCCACCAAAGCTCCCAGCCTTGCAGAAGGGACTAATTTGGCCTTGTGTATTTTGAATAAATTGTTAACTCTTCTCGGCATGAAGAAGTGATTATTGAAAAGTTTGCCTCCACATACAAATGCAAATGACAGTCAAAGAACACGTGAATGTTAATCTTCCAAACCAAGTACGTAGACAAATGCTAGTCATTAGAAACATTTCCGTGCATTTATATTAGGCTGTCCTCTAAAAGACTTTTCAGACAAATATGTCATCAAGATATTCAAAACCATGTAATCTTATCCAAAGTTTCATCTATCAACAGTACAGTTTTCATCTCTCACAGCTGTGCGTCAGAATGTGCAAGCAGATTAGCCAGCTGATAGCAAAGGGGGAAGGGAAAGGGGGCTCTGTCATCATCAAGAAATACTGCTGGGGAGAAGAGACTCTTGCTGTTGATTTTTTAACAGTCTCCCCAAGAACCCTTTTCTATGCGGGGGTGCAGGGGATATTAGCAAATACTTCATTTTTTTGATGGGAGTTGGTGCACGTCTCTGCTTGAAGCCCTCCTCCCCCCATTTCCCCTTCCCTGCAGAGTGCAAGTTCTCATAATAAAAAACATCCTGAGCACAATTGTGTATCTGGTGTCTGTGGCAAAGCGTCCCCCTCCATAGCAGATTAATTCACCAGATATCTTGTGCCTTCATAGGCCCGGGGAAAGCAAGATAAAGCCCAAGCCCACATGGTTTTGAACTTTAGCTGCACCCATCAACCTTCCTTAAAGGGCAAATCCTCAAACAGGTCCCTTCTTTTAGAGCAGAGGGATCACTTTGGGGGAGAAAAAAAAGTTTACCTCAATGCTTTTCAGCAAGCAAATTCTGGAATCCTGTTGTTTCAAGGAGAGAGATGAATGATGACATATATGGGCTTCTGATAAAGATGCAAAGAGATAGGACTAAAACACACAGTAAAGCACTGTGAAATGATTCCTCAATATGAGATTCAATATGCTGCAGTTGTTGTATATGAGACAATGTCTTTGAATCCATGCATATGAATTTGCGCATAATCTTTTAGTGTATTCATTTTTAAATACATTCTTTCAAGTGAATTTTAGCATTACTGAGGAGCTCTAGCTTGACAGCACTTGAAGACAATGTTTTCAAATTTGGGGGAGAGTGGGAAAGATTTTCAAAACCACAGAAGCGCAGTTAGGCCTTAATATCACCTAAAATATCCTTGTGCTTTTCTAGGGATCTATCTTTGAAACCTTTTATTGAAGCAAAGCCCTAAATCTCAGTGTTCAATGACACAAATCAACTGCCTTGATTTTCAGAATTGCAAACCCAATTTGTGCTGACAGAGCAAAATATTCAGTATCTCTGAATATCACCGGTCCCAACAAACCCAACTTCAGGTTTTGGGGTTACATTTTCCTTTTGTGCTTTTGGCATGAAGATAGAAACAAGGATAGTGCTTAGCCATTTGCTGGTGGCTTTAATCTCAGCTTAAAAGGGTATTTCAGCAGAAAGTTTTGGTGGAGAAGTATACAGCACAATACAATACAATACGGACACCACCCAGTGCCATGGATTGAAGCCAGCTGATGTCAGTGTAGTCACCAGACAGCCTGCAGGGATTAGGGTACGAATCACCAAAGCCCTAACTGAGGGAGCCAACCGCTAAGGGAGGCAGAGCTCTGCATCTTGTTCCTATTCCTCTGAGCTTATCTGGCTCCCTAACTTCAATACCAAATCAATCTTTTTAATGGGAGCATAATGCTTAACCTGTTTCTGGAACTTTTCCCTCAGTCTTGGAAATGTGCTTTGGAGAAACTCGACTGAAAAAAATCAGAGCGCAGAGAAAGAGCCTTTAAGAGTCAATTTGGAGGTGTCCTGTGAGGGGAGAAGTCAGTTGTCTGCTGAAACACAACCCTTAAATGCAAAGGCAAAATTTAACATCCCTGGAAAAGGAGCCCTTATATGGTATTTCTTAAAGCTTCCTTTGAAAAACTCTGATCTTGAACTCATAAGTTTTTAGAGGTTTTTTGGGTTTGTTTTGTTTTGTCGTGGTTTTTGGTTTTTTTTACACTTTAAAAATTCTTATTATTTTTCAATTCCTTGTTTGGAAAAGTACCTTTGTCTCCTCTGAAGAGAAATGGAAAACAAGTGAGGAGCAGGGTGGGAAGGGGAAGACATATTATTTGATGAAACAAGACACTGCTTCCAGCCTGGGGCTTGATGTCCTCCCAGTGAAGTCCAGCCCGCAAGCCAAGGTCCACCAGGTCAGAAATCTGCTTTAGAGAGTGCCCTGAGCTAGTGTTTACCTACAGGAGCCATTGCAGGAAATAACCCGCATTTTCAAATGAGCCTGGTTGCCCAAATATTTATTTGCCAGTTAGATGGCAATGGCTCTAGAGCAGTTGTTATAGTCTTGTGGGGACAGTATGCAACTTGTACTGTTACACAGAGTTTGTGTACCAGATGAGGTATTAATATGGTTAGTTGAAATTCTACGGTGTGTCCACAAATCATCAATGTTGGCTGCAGTACTGTATGCTGTTAACACATGTACTTCACGGCTGGTCAGTCAGTACAATCCCACACAATAGATATTTAGCCCAGAAAAGTCTGCAGATCTTTCCCAGCCCTATTCTTTTGCTGGCCATGCTGCCAGACCAGCCGAAACCAGTGCAAGCCATGGGGCTATGGGTGGAGGCTTTAGAATTATGACTTCAGCAGGCAAAGGAGGACCGTGAGAGATCTGACAAAACAAGCATGGGTGGTGTGGCTTTGAAAAGACTGGAGCATCGAGCAGCAGGGAACAGAGCTTGCTGGAGTGCTTTTTAAAGATGGTTTAGGAAACTGGCTTTGATTTTAACGGCTGGTTCTATCAACAGAGACCAAACTGCCTTAGCATGGCCCTGTCCTTTTTCTTCACCTACACAGTGCCACAAGCCACAAAGCACTCACCAAGGCTGTATAACAAACTTAACTTCAAAAGACCAAAAGCCACAAAAAGCATGATGTCCCACAAGAAAAGAGCAGGAGCATAAAGAGTAGTGGTGATTTCTCCAGATGCCTTTCTACAAAAAGAGAGAATTGGGCAGCCAAGAGGCTATGTTAACTTTCAATACCATCTCTCAGGTCCCAAGCCTCTCCAGCTCCCAGCTTCAACACAGGGATACAGAATCGCAACATGGACTCAAAAAAAAACCTACAAAAGATTTTGGCCTCCAGTGAGTACTGGGGACCTCTTTTCATCCCCGCCAGAGCCATCTTACAGGAGCAAGCAAACAACAAATGGCATCAGAGCTGCATTCCTCATGGCCACAGCCATAGCCGTCACCTCTCTGTCCTGCTCCAAGGGATGTCAATGAAATTTGTGAGGATCTACAGCTTAACATTTGTGTTTCCTCTCTCAGTCTTGTCAGGTTCTTTTTTCTCAGAATGGCTGGAGTCAAGGATGTGGTCTTGGCCTTATCTTTGAATTTCCTGGCTTTTGTCAGTGATCATGTCACACAGGCGATGTTATTCACCCAGCTATGCTGATAGCAACACAAGAGATTTTGCTGCTGCTCTTGGAGGCTTAGAAAAAGCTGCTTGCAGAACGTGATGAGCAATTGCTGCATGTACACCTCTGTCTTCGGCAATGTTCCCAGTCCCCTCTCGCAGGAGAAGGGAGCAAATAGTCTGTTCTTGAAGGGAAGGGTATTTTCCCCCTCGTGCAGTTTCACTACACTGGTAGAGTGTCACTGGCAGTGCACTGGCAGTTTGCAAGTTGCAAGCATAATCAAAACAGCTTTCTTCTTAAATCATAACAGATGACATTTCACTGAGATGGGTTTATCTTTGGCTGGTTCCACTGCACAGGCCAGATTAAAAGCAAAACAGAAAAACCCTAGTGCTGTGTGTAACCAGGGATGCGAACGCTAACCCAGAAGTTGCACATCCAACACCAGACAAGCCAAGTCGTACAGAGATAACAGAAGTTCAATAACTTCTTCAGCAGATAGAGCTCTTGATTGCTGCAAACTATCAGCTTCAAAGCATTGCAGCCCTGCCAGTGGAGTTTCATTCACCCTTTCTCGAGCCAGGAAGCCACCTCTGATGCTGCACTGTGGGCTGGGAAGCCTCCAAGCACCCTTGGGAACCCATGAAGGTGCTTTCATCCTAGAGAGGATGCCTCCTCAAACGTGGGAAATTCAACCTTCTTTCAGAAGGCTTTTCAGGCCAACGGAGGCACCTTAAGGATAGATGACACTGCCAGATGGCATGGCCCAAGGCGAGGATGAAATGAAGGCTGCAGGGGATGCAAGCACTGATTTCTCCAAAGACTTATAACCATGACGAAGAAAGAAATAGCTCTGCCACAAGAGAGTCTGATGAGAAAAGTCATTTTGCTACCAAAATGTAATTTAAAAATGTATTTAATACTACTTAACAACATAAGTCTGCAGTACCCACTTATCTAAACTGCTTGTGGATTACTTGCTTTTCATTTACTAACCCACCCACTAATTTCTACCAAAAAAAATAAAAATACAGGTCAGCTTTTGCTACCAGATTTAGTTATTTTCCTACCAGACAAAGATGAGCCAGAATGGTTATCAAGTAAAATAAGGGGGGAAAGAGAACTGGGAAATCTTAGACATTGTATTAAAACAACAGTTTTTAGGGTGTTGATTTACTATTCAACTGTGTGCAGCTGCTGCTGTGAGAAAGAGAAAGCATGCCAAGGGAAAGAGATGGGGAAAAAAAAATAACTGGTGGGGGAGGTTTGCAGAATCAACTGGTTAATGAGATATGAAAATTTTTATGAGTAAGCCCCTGCTGAAAAACACTTGTTTGTTTGAACCAGCTTACTGCTTACCCACTGACACAGCAATTTGAGTACTCTCTCCAAAGGACTTAATCACCAAATGTGAAATTTAGCATTTGGGTTTTTTCATGCACTAGTTTAGAGCCTCTGTACTTCCCCCTCCTGATCTTGGAGCAACCTAAAATCTGCTGGGGTTCTGGCACTGTTTGTCTCCTCTCTGCAGGCTGCAGTGCGCAGTATGAAGGGAGCAGTTTCTACAGGGAGGGCAGTAAATGACAAGTCCTACAGTCCTGTAGGGAGGCAGCTCAGCAGGGTGAGGTAAGAGATGTGGGTTTGAATGCCTTCAGGGGGAGGACAGGAGGGAAGCGGTGCTCTCAGCACCCTGCCTCTCCCAGGCTGGTCCCACCTTGCCCTCCAGCTCCGTTACAGGGCAGAGAAGAGCTTTACTTTCTCCTCTTCTAGGGGAAGGATTTGGGGTTTCAATGTCCGTGGAAGATCCAAGACCATGAATCTTTTTTATAACAGGAAAGCTCTGTTTGGTCCAGGGGAAGACCCCCAACTCCTTAAAAGTCCACACCTTCCCTTGGCATTTCCCATAAGACTGCCTAGGCAGTCCCCTGCTGACTGTCCTTACCTGTATGAATCCCATTTCTGGACGCTTTGCAATCTGCACACACTTTCACTGGCAACTTAAGCACCAAACTCAGGATTATTAAGCACCCTGCATTTAGGAGCTGCATTAGTGCCTCTAAATTTCTTTTGACATAACCTAAACCTTGTTTTGTGGTCCAAATGAAAAAGTCTTCAGCCTTCTTAGAACAAGCCTGACTTGTTTGTAATAGTTTCTTGGATTATATTTTGCCAATTTTCTTCTGTGAAAAGCCCCATCATGCTTACAAATGCTTTTGACATTTTTTGGTGTTTTTTGTAAGTGCCAAAGGCTTGACCATCTAAAAAATAAATGTCCCCAAATCTTCAAAAACCAAAACACAAACCCTGAGGTGCAGAGCTCATGGTTGTACGAAACCCTGCCCTGTGATGTTTCCCATGAGGAGGAGGGAACTGGCACCACCAGAAGTCCTGGCTTTCATCTGTGTTTATTCATTGGTGAAAATCTGCTGCTGGAGAAACTTTTTAACTTGAAATGCTCATTGGCAATTGATAGATAACAAACTGAAAACAAACTTTTTATTCTCATGAGGATTCAACCTTATCTACAGCCACTAGGCAGCTAATGGGCTTGGCCCCAGTCTACTCCTAATGATATTAATGAAGGGTTACTTTCTAGAACCTGTTCAAATAACAAGCATTTAAACTAAGGGATTAAAGCAGTATGCAGTGCTCTTTTACAGCGGCACACTTTCAATGACCCTGTTTGCGTTTCCTGCACGATGAGAAGAATACCCATTGTGTCCGTACTCCAGAAGGTCCCACTGTGGAATGTTAGACTTGAGAAATCATTTATTGGGATCTTATCTTGCATACCTAATTGAGATGTCGGACCACTTCATTTAAACTATAACTTGCAGACTAATTAAAGGCAACAACTTAGTGCTTACCTAGGGATTCAGGGAGATTGCATGATGACCTGCCTGTGTTGTAAAGGGAAGATTAAACAGACTGAACTAAACAATGTCTTTATTTTCCCAGTGAAGTCCGATTTGGAGGAGTAATCCCACTTTATCCCCAAACATAAGCTTTTTGTTATTTAGGGGAATATAACCTAGAAGTGCCTTATGGACCTTTTCACCTGGCTTTGATGTCTTAACAGTTACCAACCTTAATCTTGTTGTTTTCCTGTTTTATCTTTCCCCAAATTGTTTCCAAACAGCTATCTGGTTAGTGGCAAAGCATCACTTTTCTGAAGGGAAAACTACAAATGAAATAAATAAAGTTTTATGTATAATCTTACATATATATGCCTTCTTTTATTTTCATACACAGATCATCTTCTATCTACAAATATGGGTTGAATAACTCATACATGGGATTGCCCTGCAGAACAGCAGATCTGAAATGGCAAGTTAAAGGCTTAAGGGTCACTGCTGGGACCAGAGGAAGCAAGAGGCAGTTTTCCTGTCTTCATGAAGATGATGATGATGCCTCAATTTCACTTGGTGTGGAAGAAGAGAGGCAGACACTAAATATAAAAGCAGAAGTTTATTTGACTGTGTTATGAGGAGGGTAACTGGAGGCAAACATTTGACATTGACATGCTGGAATGCCGTAAAAATTTAATTAGATGAGTATATTAGTCATAGTTGTATTAGGGTGTTCATATACTACATGCAAAAATGCATGCTGCAGTACAAAAGAAATATTTAAGTCCTTCCTGTAAATACCATTTCCCTCATTATTGCGAAATGTGGTCTCAGTGGGACCATTGACCATGTCATTGTATTTACTAAAGTATGGCTAGAATGAGATTAACAGCATTTATGGGAAAGGTTTTCCTACACAGAGAATGATGCCCATTATATAGAGAAGGTTGTGCAGCCAAGTTGCAATGAAGTAGGTGTATGTGGCTGCTAGCTGGTTTAATGTAGGGTTTACTTCTATGCTTTAAACTGTTCTTAATAGCCTCACATTCCCTAAACCAAGGGCTGTTGGTGAGCTCAGATGCACTGAACCATGCCAGGAGGCCTTACTGCAATTTTTTCTGTGTCTCACCAGACTTGCTCACTCAATCTGGGTAGCTAAAAAGCATTTTTGCAATTGCGTCCTTACAAGGTGATCCCTTGGGACTATGTTTATTTGGGAAGTTCATCTGAACCCAGTGCAGACCATATTGGTTGTGGCTCCTCATAGCTCCCAGTATGGATCTGCACGATTGTGATTCTCATGGCTTGCAAGATAGATGGGTGTTTTCTAATTTTTAAGCTGCAGTTATACCCAAGACTGCAGGGAAATGCCTAGATTTCAGCAATTCTGTTTCACTTTGTGATGATCCAGTAAACCAAGTTAGTCCAAGTATTTCTCACATCCTTGACATAAAGAACTGAGCTACTGTGTAGCTGCTCCAAAGCCTGCAGAAACCAAAGTCTTTGCAGAAAAGCTTTGAATGTGAAGATCAAGGGGGCAAGCTAAATCCAAACCAAAGATTTGGTAAACCAGTAAGAAATCACAGTTGAAAGGATATGCCCAGCTCTAATACTGCACACACCCTGCTGTCTTCAAAATCCTCCCTCCTCATAGAATGTACTTGTGTCTTTCTTTGGAATAAATGCATATTTCAAGTAATTTGCAATGATTTCTTTGCAGAAAGCCCTGTAGAAAACGAGTTTGGACCATTTCCCTTACTTTTCTTTCCCTTCAGCTTTACTACATCTGGAAAATAAGATAATGTTTTAATTTGACAATGTTCATTTAGTAGCGAATAAGCAAATAATTGGTCATGTTTTATTTTAAACAGTGTTTCAGTTGTGGTACCATGTGTGACATTCAAAGATAATTAAGGGATTGAGATACCAGATAGGAAAAGGATAAAAACAAAAGATGACTCAACCAAAATCAACTAATACTTTGTCTTAATCAGTGTTTGGATTGTTCTGATGAATTTGATATCAATTCTACAGAAAAGCAAGCAGCTATACTGATGATCAGCTCATTTCCCAGAATTCAGTGAATTTACAGAGGACTGTTCTCTGTAATCACCTGAAAGCATATAAAAGAGATGCTAACTTCTCAGGAAGCCAATTGTGACCATAGAAGATCACCAGGAACTTATCCTATGTGAGGGAATGGGGAGGGGGGTGGGCAGGGAGGAGGATATCCAGAATTATATACATAATGATCAGCAGCCTGTAGTTTTGTTTGAAACACTAAAATGTGGATTAAAATTTGCCTTAATTCTGTTGTATTATTTACGCAAATTGGAGAGAAAAAAATGTGTAGCACTGGAAAGGGAAGGAAAACAAAGTCCATGGCCACAATTTGTAGTAAGAAGACCCTTCCTTTTCTAAATCTCAAATAGAAAAATCACAGCCTCACAAAGAAACTTGCCCTTTGTTGTAATGCTGGTTCAGTCAGACCAACTGAATCGCTCTGTTGTAAAGGATAAACAACAAAATGACCACAAATTGAATTACAAGGCAGATGCATGCATGCATATATTTTTTAAACAGGGCAAATAAAGCCATCTTGTTTTAAAATACCTGGTGTCAAAGTTCCTCCAAACTGTTACATTGAGAAGGAATTTAGAGGAATTGTAGGGATATTCTGCCATAGACAAAGATGTCAGCTGATAACTGCATCTGATCTAGCATTAGTATGAGTACCTCAACAAATCTGAGTAATTTCTGAAGGAACAACATTAGTGGGTAAAGGTCCCAAGAGTTTTGACTCCTTGGACATATTTAACCATTGACACTGCTACACTCAGCAAATGACTAAGTGGGATTTTAACTTGCATGACTTTGGAGAAAAAGAAGTCAAATAAGAAAAGCAAGAGAGAGATTGAAATGAAATAAAAAATATTCTGGATGAAAATTTGCAAAATTTCCAAATGGTAAGCAATGTTACACTGAACAATGGTCCTCAAAATGAGCTGTGGGGCTTTTGAAACTGAATAGAACAAAATCTCAAGATCTTCTTCCATTAGCATGGTGATAAAAAAAAGCTTAGAGTTCTGAATGATGTTCCTAGTAAAATGTTAACATGGTTATATTATCATAGACAAGAAATTGAGTTTAAATAGTACACATCAAATTAAACAAACAAATGATGAGAAAGAATAAAATGAGACCATAGTAGACTGGTTTGGATGGAAGCAGGATATACGTCATTTAGTTTGGAATGTGTGTTCACAGTTGCCATCTGAGCAGACAACTGGAGGAAACCAAGGTCCTAACACACAGTTCCTCAGTTTACCTGTCAGTCACACTGATGTATTTTTAAGTTCAACGAAAACTAGGGCTCCCACTAACATACAGTGCTGCAGTCCTTTAGTGAGTTAAGAATTTAAGTCTCATTTGCAAAAGTCTGACAGACGCTTTTGAAACTTGGATTCATAATTAGTAAACCAGACAACCGGACTCTTAAGATCATTAGAAAGACATTAGGTAAAAACTTCAAAGTCAATGGGATTTGTACACCTTAGTCACATAAGCTCCTCTGAAAATTTTCCTTCATGTCAATCTGCATTCAAATAATTCTTCTCGCACTTGGTTATACTGTGTTTGTTGTGACCACTAAGCATGAGAAATCAAATCTCAAAAATCCAGTAGGAATAGCAATTAAATAAATGTCTCCTTAAGACATTATTTTTCCTAAAAAGTAAGAGAAATTGTGACTAAACCACTGGGATTAAAAAAAAAAATAGCTTGTTAAACCAGACTGAAGTAGTTCCAGCTCATTCAAAGCCTGTTCCCATGTGAGTGCTGGAAGATCAGAAAGCTACGACTAGCAGAGCCTAGGCAAAAGTAGAGGTTTTGTCTAGACCCCTCATTGTGGAATTCAATAGCTAGTTTGGCTAATGGCTTGAGCTGGTCACTTGGGAAGGCAGTGCTAGCTTAGTTTATGGTAAGTTTGAACAGTCCAATTCTGAATGGTGTATTCACCTAGTACTGGAATAATGAGCCTGCATTTGTAAATAAGATGACATGTTGCACCATATTAAGGTGTTTTGCAACTGAAAAAGCATTCCCATTTTCCACAGATAAGGAATCATTTGCCTGGGAAGAAGTATCATCTGGCAGTATTTCTAGAGCCACGCTTCAAAGAGAAATTTGAAGCCACTCTTGTATAACCTGCAGGCATTAATCACCAAAAAGTGAGATTCTTATAAACAGAGTAACCCAAACCAGCAACACAAACTCAGATCCTTTCCCTCACTGAGTACTTACCAGTGTGGAGCACAGGAGAATCTGAGTCTAACACACCTTCGCTGGTAGGTAGG
Source organism: Psittacus erithacus (assembly GCA_009867235.2). Taxonomy (NCBI): domain Eukaryota; kingdom Metazoa; phylum Chordata; class Aves; order Psittaciformes; family Psittacidae; genus Psittacus; species Psittacus erithacus. The sequence continues at coordinate 66,262 of WYDI02021610.1, read as the reverse complement.
CACCTGGCCCTATTGCCCGAGGGTCACGCTATGCTCTTGTATCTCAGAGCAAGTGTGAGTGCTGCTGAAACCTTCCATCAGCGCAACACATGAGTAAAGCCAAAGAGACTGAAACAACAAAAATACTATCAAAGGAAGCAGAACAAAATGCTGGCTGGCTAGTGGTGGGAGCATCAGAATAAACAGCTGTATTATAGGACTGTCACCAGAGTGAGCCAATCAACGTTATTAAGACTGAGTCAATCTGTATCTGTACAAGTGTGGTGGTGCTTGAATGATGAAAAATCTCTGGGTCCAGAGGGAGACATCCTTCCCTTTGTTGAAAAGTAAGGAAGCGGCTGCTGTGATCAGTTTTGGCAAGCCTTTCTGATCTGTACCTGGACCCCTCCCATCAGATGTCATGTCCCGAAGCTTTATACCTTCCTATGAAATGGTGCTACTGCCATGCTGAGAGCCTGAATTGCCAACAGGCAGTGTTGGCTGCTGTTGTTTCACTAAAACGAATGATTACATATCTCCCACTTGAGCTGAGTGTTTGAATGAAGTGAGATGGAGCCTGCAGGAGAGAGCCTACCAATAAGAAAACTTTTAATGCAGATAAGGCTGCCTCTGAGGAAAACCAGACTAGAGGAATGAAGGGTGGATTCTGGTCGTGCCATCCCTGGTGGCATATCTGCGAGCTGATGGGACTCTGAAGCAGACAGCTTTTGTATGAAGGGAGGAATGAGGGGACCTTTTTCCAAGCCTGTTTAATAGCCCAGTCTGCAAACAATCTTCTCTTCTCTCATCACTGTTCTACCCTTGTCTCTCCTTCTTGGCATGGTGCCTTTTCTCCTCCTAGCAGCAGCTGTGCACACTTGAATAGTAAATCAAACACCCTAAAACCTGTTGTTCCCAAATCTTTTCAGATCTTTCTCTCCTCTATTTCTGTTCTCATTTTCTTGCTAATGATTAAGGCAATTGGCTGCCTCTTTTTTTTTTTTTTTTTTTTTTTTAATCTGGTATGAACTAATTTTGTGTTGCAAACAACTTGACATATCACAATGTCTATCAATGAGAGCACCTAGAGGTACATCTAGGTCACCACCCATCAGTGCATGAATTGTTGAGGGGGCACTATTGTAGGAAATGCACAGAGGGACTGCACATTTTCTCTAGGAGCAGGTCCCAGATCATCTGGTGAAAGGACAAGGAAGATGGTAACAGCCTGGTTTTCCAGGTGATGTATAGCAATATAAATACACCTCAGTCAGGGCTGATTTATGCTAACCGGGAACCTAAGCCCAACATCTTAAATGACATCTGTTTTTACGGTTTCAAGACTATTTCCACAGCAGAAATGCCTAGAGGATTAATATTGTAGAGAGGGATGAAGACAGAACAGCAAAGTACCAGATAATTAGCACCATGCCCTACATCATATGCTTTTTGTTAAACTCGACATCCACCACAGAGTAGCAGTGAGTTACTCCCTGGAAAAATCAGTGCATCTTTTTCTCATAAGGTTAGATTTCTAGAAGGTAACTTAGTTGGTAGAAATGCCTGACTCCTGCTGAAACTATCTAGCAGCTTAACTGACCTTGTATTTTGACACAATTGCAAGAAACTCAGGTCGCACCTTTAAAAAGATCTATTTTGGAAGCGAAAAAAAATGTATCATCCTAGTACTGCCCCTTTTATTTGCATGGGATACTTAAGCCCCATGGATAGCTTCTCCGTTTAGTGTGTGTGCCTGTGGAAGGATAGTGATGGTAGAGCTTTGGCTGTGAAAATACAATGTATGCTTTATTACAAAGAAAACCACAGTTTGAAAACCCAGGGAAAACTCTGATTCACCAGCATGACTCACATGCACTATAGAGCCTGCAATCCCTTTAGCAATAGATGCATGTAAGCACTTGCAGAGAGAACATATTTTCCTTAAATGAATGATCTTTTCAAGTGCCTTATCTTACTCTTTTTGAAGGCAGTAGAAAATCTCTCACTGGACTTTGGGTGAAGCCCTTAAAGGCAGGAAGAAAGTCAGCAGACACCATGTAAATACCCACAAAAACAACTCAAAGCCACCATGAAGACAATATTATTGTAGGAGATGGGAAGTTAGATTTCTGAGAAGGCTGTTACAGGGAGGACCTTTTACATTGCCTAGTATGACTGTGATTAGCAAAGCTGAGCTTTTCAGGAATTAGCACTTTAGGGTTCCCACCTCAGGAGACAATGTTGACACGTTCTCAATTTCAAGAAATGTGTCTGAAAGCAAACAAAATTCAGAGGATTTTTGGATTTCTTCAAAAAAGGAAAACAACTAGACTTGAAAATATGCTTGTTTGGAGGTAACAATTCAGCTGATTGCAGTGGAGGGGAGTTAAAGGAATTTCATATCCAATGATGAAATAATTTTGTTACATTACTCCAACTCCCAAGACCGCTGGTCCAAGTGATTATGATAAAGCATAATACTGGAGTAGCATGACAAGGAGTCAGGCTGTTAGAGCCTGCTGCCTAACAGAGTATCCACTAGAAGAAAGAAACCTCTTTGAGGAGCAATTGCAATTCATTGTGTCTGCTGGGGCTATAAAAAGTAGCGTAAGCGCGGGCTTTAAACAGAAGAACTTAAGGCACAGATGCTTGTGCCTTGGGAGGGTTGAATAAACTCGCAAGTGAAGCAAGTGACTTCACTTTCCAAAATGCAAAACACTACGTTGCTTTCACTGAACCAGCCTGACAGGGGAAGGAACTGGGTTAGTGCTGCTGGTTTCTAACTCTCTATCACAGCCATACACAGTGCACCTAATTTTCCAGTGACAATAAACTCTGAAAGGTTTACTTTTAATGTAGCTAGCATATTAATATATTAAAAGAACAAAGCTTTTAATTTGGTTTGAACTTTTCCTTCTTTTCTACTTTCCTTTCCTTTAGTACAGGAAACTTTCACTATATTTTGAAAACTCTCAAGAGGGAAGGAAACTGTCTTAGTTTGGCACACAAGGAAGCTACATCCACCATTTCTTTCCATGGTGCTGTGTCTGTGTTGTAGCTACCTTTCTACCCTCAGTCTCTTTGAAGTCATTAATCCTGCATTATATTTCTCCATATACACATCCCCTGCTTGAGCACACCTGCATGCACTCAGCTCTGCTGTCCATGGACTGCAGGCCTTTAGCTATACACGCTCATTTTCATGGCTTTTGAACTTTAAATAGTGTCTTAATGTGCCTCTCATACATGTATGAGAGTCACAAATTGTCTGAAACCCTGGCTTCTTAGCTTGAGCTATGGGAATATCAGGCCAGGGCTTATGTTTGCACAGTAGCTTGATGTTCCTCAGCAGAGAAGGCAGATGTAAGATTAAGCCAAGTTAGATCCTGCACACTCATCTCTTAACCATGTTGTGTTCATATGAAAGGTCATCTCAGTCCCATAAACTCTCATGCTTGTATTTCCCAAGCCAAAAAACCTCCTCATTTGGTTTTCAGAACTGCCTGGAGTCTTTCCATGTTAGAATTGCTTAACTCTGGAGCTAGTGGTGATCATTTATGAAACGTATTCCCTACCATTTCCACACCATCAGTTAACTTGGCTTTGGACTTCAGTTTGTTATACATTATTTTTGGGTAAAAATAGAGACAGTTCTCTCCATTTCATAATATTAGGCAGGACCTACAAACTTCTGAAAGGCTAGAGTTGGAAAGTATTATTTATCTTGCTTAAAAGGAACAGAAAATAGATGAGTAACCATATATGAAGTGTGTATTAATGTTAATTAATACTTATGCAAAACTTCTACATAGGAAATTAACACAAGACATTGAAAAATTGGTCTTTTGTATTGTCTGAGAAGACAGAGCTGCGTTTTCCTCTGTAACAGATTTAACATTGGCATTCAGGTTTCCTGGTTCTACAGATATTAGATTTATGGTTGATCAGAGAATGCCATTAAGCAGAACTGTTTCATTTCGTAGTTCACAATGTTACTTATGGTGGGAGAGGACAGGAGGAGTTTTGGACTAGTGGGAGGCATTATCTGAGGAATGCTGCCCTTCATTTCAGTGAAGACAGGATTTTGCCTGGTGCTGCTTCCGTTCCTGGCACCTATCTCATAGCTTCTCTGGAGCAGTTGCACCATGATTGAGAAGCCACGAATGTAGACACGTGAACATGAAGTTATTCAAGATCATCTAAATCCAACACAGGGATGTCAAGTGAGCTGGCATATCCAGTATCTGAAGGGGGCCTATAAGGATGCTCGGCAGGGACCTTTCATTAGGGACTGTAGTGACAGAACAAGGGGTAACAGGTTCAAACTTAAACAGGGAAGTTTAGATTGGATAGAGGGAAGAAGTTCTTTACTGTAAGGGTGGTGAGGCACTGGAATGGGTTACTCAAGGAAGTTGTGAATGTTCCATCCCTGGCAGTGTTCAAGGCCAGGTTGGACAGAGCCTTGGGTGACATGGTTTGGGGTGGGATGTCCCTGCCCATGGCAGGGGAGTTGGAACTAGATGGTCTTAAGGTCCTTTCCAGCTTTAACTATTCTATGATTAAGGCACCTTTATTTCTACATAAACCCCCCCACCAAACCTATGGATTGCAAACATATACTTCCCTATCTAAGCCAACAAAAAACTATTTTTGTGGCCTAAACTCCTGTCTCTGGATCCTCAGCAAGACACCTCAGCTATTTTAATACCATTTTTTCCCATTTCACTTTCTCCAATAGCAAAAATAGTGGGGTACCACAACTAGAGATGTTTAATCTCATTTCTCTGCTACTTCTGTGGTGACACTGAGAGTATTCTTTATAGAATTCCTTAAACACTGAGGAAACACATACAGCATGTGTTGAGTGGCATAACCCCTGGAGTCCTTGGCTGTAATTACCCCAATCAGGCATATAGAGCATTTTTGAACAAAAGCTTTCCTCCAATGGGAAGAGCAGTATTTTGCTGCATTTCCACCCACAGATTCCTGTCCTACATTGTTGCATAATAAACTTGTCATAAGAGGGGTCATATTCAGATAGTCATCTGCATTTATGTTACAGGAATATTTGTTATATATAGGCAAGACTATGTGTTCTCCCTTACTGAGCTAGATCATATCTCAAGGACATAACGCAATAGAGAAGAGAGAGGAAGCTGTTCCATCCCAGGGCAGCACAGGAACAATTCCTCCTTATTTCTGTTTTGCTCCAATACCAACAACAGATACTCTCACACCACCATTCCTCTATCTACTAAGTTGTGCTGGGGTGGTGCAATAGTTGGTCTTTGTCTTTCTCCAGCTACCAGTTTATGAGTCTAAACCCAATCTCACAGCAACTATACAAGTGCCTGGTTGCCCCTTGTGACTTTACAGGATCTCACATTCCACAATTGAGCTCGGGTACTTGTGTTTCTGTGTATGGATTCATGGAAGTTATGAACGTGAATCACAGCAAGATGAGAGAATACACAAAGAGAAATTGTTTAAAAAAACCCCCAGCAACAATGAACATTTAGAATAAATTTCAAATAGAGGTGCATAATTTGTGGTTTGAGAGAGTGAGCGCTAGCCATTATTCAGTATCACTCATTTCTTTCCTCCAAATATATGTATGAAAGCCAGGAACAAATAATATTTTTATAAACAAGGAGGAGGTTTTCTTTTTTAAATTAGATTACATTAAAAAATAATCTCGAATGACTGGAGTGAAATTGTACCTATACAGAGGAATTACTATACAGCTAAGTAAATCATTAACCCAAACATAATGTATAACTTTACAGCAAACAAAAGCCAGACATATTAAGAGTGAATAGTTTACATTAAAAAGTTACATATTAAAATGCATGTATAATTGCAACCTTCTGTTAACACCCTCTTGAGGAGAAGAAACAAGTGTTCCATGCTTTAAAATGCTGCATCTTGACTATGCTCAGTGAAAAGCCCTGTCTATAATGAGTGAGCATATATATGGGGGGGTATTTGCAGATAAAAAAGAAAAAGAAAAGGGAGAACAGCTACTATGAAAGTGTTTAGCAGAAGTTGCTCCATCTTCATTTGTTTGTATCAAAGGAATTCATTGTCATCTCCACAGACAAACTTGGGGCAAAGAAAATGTGCTTTATTGAAAGCAGGGCACATGATTTAATCTGATCTCACCAGAGTTTCATTCTAGCCCTAGGAAGGTTGCCCTGATGACATCACACTTTGCATCATGTTCTCAGCCCACAGGCATCCGTTGTAAGCTCTAGAAGAGACTTGGCATTAACTTGCGATGTGATAACACACATGTTTTGGAGTACTAACCAGGGAGAACAAACACATCTTCCATCTCTGCTACTAAAAGGAGTACAGAACCTGGGTCTACACTGATTACCACCACCTGCTCCAGAAAATCAGAGACAGAGAAACAGAGCTCTTCATTTGCGCCAAGCTTCCCAAACCTTTAGAAAGTGCTTGGCAAAGGACAATAACTGTTAGGTCTTCTACCATTTAACCAATTCAACCACTGTAAACAGCTTCTCAAAGCAGTATAGAAAGCAAAGAAATCAGGTTTCTATCCCTCTTCCTATTAAGAAATCCATTAGGAAAGCCTTCTCATCTCCCATTAAAGGAAACAAGAACAGAGGAAGAACAAAGACTCACTTGAATGACAGGTGCTCCTTTCGATAGCAGGCTGGTTTTGCCCCCTGCAAGCCCATGGTAATAAGCACCATTACTCTGCTCCACCAAGAATCTCCTAAATAGCCTTCTCTTGCATATTTGTTGCTCTTTGTATGTTCACATAGATTTGGCACTACAGCCAAAACCCAACTGCTGTCCTTGTCACATAAAGTTCTCTGTTTCACTTCTCCTGAAATACAACCTCCCTGAATGCAATCCTCCTTGCTCCCCCTGAGCTGAGCCCTGCTGCAGCCTGTCTCGAGTAGGAGCTGGGCCCTTGGGCTGATCCCCAACATTGTGTGTTGTTACAGCCCACCAGGAGCCAGCTGCTCTTCCAAGACAAGCAGCCCACTTACAGGCACAAGGGAAACTGCCAAGATGTGTTCATGTAGCTCCAGCTCACTTCACACACCAATACACTGCAGCACATGCACAAGAGGTATATGCTATCTAAGCTGTGAGAGCTTAGGAACAGCCTTTACAGCACTTTTTGGATATTACAAAAATTAAAACCAGGAAATACAGTAGTTCAGAGGATAAAGAGTGAATGGAATGCTCTTACTCAGAGGCGAAACTGCAGTATAGAACCCACTGCAAGACCAATCAGGAAAATAGAATCTACAGTCAACATGTGTTCACATTCCTGATTTCTTTGTAATCACATTTCAATATTTCCCATCTCACTGAATAAATAGATGAAATCTAAAATCCCTGTGCCAGTGTGGAGAACTTGTTTCTCAAAACAGAAGAAGAACCCAGTCTCTCTTACCTCCTCTCTTAGAGCCAAATGCAGGAAAGCTCCTCTACCAAATCACCTCTGGGCAGATGAGATTGAACAAAGACAATGAGAAAGTAAATATTGGCTTGCTTGTTACCATAGGGTTCCCAGCTGCCTCGTGCACACATTGGGAGGATAATTTCAGAGGCGCTTTGCTGCAAGTGTCCCTCTTTTCCAATCAGTAGGCATCAACACAGATGGATAAGAAGCTAACACAGATACTAGCATTTGAGTCATTATAGCGGCATGTAATACTACAATTTTCTGGGCTATTGATTACTGCTGTTCTGGCATTACAACCCAAAACACTAGAGGAAGTCAAGTGGAGAATGAGAAGAGGTGGATTTAGCATGCTGGTGAGCTGGTTAAAAAACCCTTGCTGAAAAAATCTACCTTGTCAAAATCACAACTTTTGGCCTAAAGGTATGAATTTCAACACAAAGGTTTTGCAGGTAGTTTGGGGATTTCTGTCTGGGTCTCCAACCTGCCAAATTAGTTCCCTAGTCACCCAGCTACCAATTATGGTCTCTCAGGTTATACTTTGTTTTATTTGAGTGCAGTTTCACTCTGGGCTTCACTACAACCAAATTTGTGAAACATCTCAAAAAATAGTGTGTTTTTCTGTCCCTGACCCCTCCTTAGTGTTCAGACGGAGGTAAATAACTCCATCATAAACTCTCTGGGGAGTTTATTGATAAAATAAAATGGTACATTTTGCTTTCAAGACATTTCTCATTACAGTCAGGAGAGAGAGGATGCGAGTCAGAAGTTTTCTTCTCAGTTTCACTTAGTTCATTTATCCGCTTGGTTTACTGAAACCTAAGTAGCTGTTAGAGCTAGAAGTCCTGAGGTGCATGTGTTCTTTAACACATAACTTAATTTCCAAAACAAATAATTACAACTCCATTTCTGAGCCTTCCCAGGAGCATCTGATGCATATGCAAGGATGTAAAAACTTGAAAGCTGAAGATCTGCTGCAAACTGCATTCTCTGCTTCAGGGAGATTTACTCTCTACCCACCGTTTCTTCCACTCGGGCAGTCATTTCTTCATCTGTATTACTTTTAGAGTTTACTCCAAGTAAGCAGATGATGGCAAATCATTGCTTTGTCACATAGAGCTCCCTCCAGAAACAGCATACACATTGAACAGATCTCCCTTGAAACCAGATGGAAGTAGCTCTCAGTTACCCCATATAAAAGATTTATAATTCAAAACTTCAGTATTTTGCATCGTTAGGAGCTGACTCCTCCTCCCTTTAGCTGTATCACTGACCTAATTATACAGAGCCTCAGTGCAACAGTGCGTAGCAGTTTCAAGTTCGCTTGTTATATGATGCCTGAAACAATATTTATTCACAAGCTATTTCAAATAAAATGTGTTGTTTTGCTGCGTTAACATCAACGCCAAGATTGTAGATTGTACTGGTTTCATTTCTATGATATGCATACCTACACATATATGTATTTATATGTGTACATACACAGATACACACACGCACTCTTGCCCAAGAGAAAAAGCAGTGCAAGGCTGCTTACAATAACAGCAAACAACAACTGATGCTTGTGATTTTGGACCTTGCAGCACGCACACATCTGCATGCCTTTCATATTGAAATCCACATGTGAGGCAGACAGGCAGCTGCTAGCACAGTGCCTCACCCAGCCAGCCCCAGTTGCTGCACTGCTGCCTGCGTAGATGCCATCGTTTTTGCCCTAGAGGGATCCCGTTTTCTCCTACTCAGGTTAGCAGTAGTTTAAGGCAGGAGTCCACCTCTTCCAACATCCCTGTAGGTCAGTTCAGATCTTTATTGCACCTTCTTGCACAGCTAATGACTTGAGGTGGTGGATGCCTTAATGCTGATCTTCAGTATCTTCCAAGACAGCTGTGCTGTGTTAGATAATTCAAGATGCTTGCCAGAAGCTTTTTGGTTAATCCTATCTGCAAGACATCATTTCTGGTAGACTAAGATCAAACTGTTCTCCACACCCAGTGTACCACTTGGTGTATTTGTGTACAATACATCATGCATTCCCAAAACCAACCAAACCAGTCCACTTGTACACCTGGAATGTTTATCTACTCATAAAGGCACACAGCTTTTCCTTGTGTCCAATAGTGGTTGAATTAAAAAAAAAAAAATAAATCAATATATACTAATGAATGATTTCAATCATCTTAGCCATGACTAGATCAGTGTATCAAGAAGTAAAGCAAAAGAAATGTCTGTTGCCGTCTTTCTAATTTCCCTATTCTCCTCTTCAACCCCTTCCTTTAAAATCTGGATTATAGAGTAGATGAAAATCAATATCAATAGTGATCTATAACACAGAACATTGTGCCAAGACACATTGAATACTATTGATTTCTCTAAAATATATGCTTATGAAACCAAGCCCTTTCATTTTGAGGCATTTTTGCTTTTTGGCTCTAAAAACTTTGTGTTGTCTAAATTCCTTATACTCTTCTTTCCTCCCTCTTTTTGTTTTTGTTTGTTTGTTTTGATTTTGCTTTTTTAGTTTTGTCTTTGAAGATCCGCATAAACCTTCCTACAAGTAGCCACAGAAGAGGTATGGTCCAGAAATAATGTAGGGTCCTCAGTTCCTTTCTTCAGTTAAGATGTGGGAATATAAACTACTTGGAGATAAATATCCAGCCATTTGGGAAGATGAGGCTCAAATTCTCCTCAGTCATCAGCATGGGAAGGGAAAACATTAGCTAAGATAGCTAAAGGTGTCCTCTTCCCTGTCTTGGTTTGGTCAGCGCAAAACAGCTATGTCCATACTGTCTGTAGGGGCACAGTTCAGCATAAGCAAGTGGAAGCAGTGTAAGAAGGCGGAGCTGAAGACCTGAACTGGAATAACAGCATAAATACAATTATCACATGTACATGGGACAAATTGTGATAATTCAGACATTTCTGCACAGACTACGCATTTCCTTTTGCTAAATCCGAACCCTTCTTGCACAACATAAAGCTTTCCCAGCAGAGGTAGCCTGGGCAGCATCTTATTTTTTCATTGCCAGCAAATATTTCTGAGAAAGGCTACAACAGAGCATGCCAGAGTCTGGAATTAGATACAAATTAATTGCATGTAATTACTCAAGAGCATCAAGTATCTTTTTGGGATTGTATACTTATTGTTATTGTAATGATGTTCAATTTGCAAGCACAATTATTGTAAATTACTCTATTGATAGCTTCAACCTTCCTGTTGTGTGTGATCACCTCACCAGATTTCTTGTGGTCTTTTGAAATAAGAGGGTTTTTAGGTGTGATGAAGACACAATTAGAGTTGGAAATTGACCGTTGTTTTCACAATGGCTTTCTGTTTACTCTGAAGTGGAAAACTAGTAAATTATTAGCTTATGATTAAATTACAATTTTGCTGCAACATCTAAGAGGTCAAAGCAATAAGCAGACTTTATTTTTATCTTGTCTAAAGCCTAACAATAATAAACACATATTTTCTTAGCAGTGTTTTGGTTTTGATTTGATTTTATTTCTTATTTTTTCATTTTGTATCCACTTGGGTTGCTTATCGTTTCATGTAAAGCAGGATTGCCAATGATCCAGGGAGGTGCTGGGAGGGCTCTTAAAATGGTGCTTAAAAACCTTTCAAGAGCAGTTTTTATGTAAAATATGTAAGATTTGTTAAACATTTTGCTTTTTACACTTCATCACTATGTGTAAGTAAGCATTAATATGCAGAAAGAGAGAAAGAGCTCTGAAAATTATCTGCACTTGAGTATGCATTCAAATACAGTCACTGATGCTCATTGCCTGTTTGGCCTCATGCTGCAGCCTGGCAATTCCGTACATTGTTTGGTCAGTGAAACCTACAGAAGAAAAAAAACCTATAACTATAGGGAAAAATATATAGCACAGTGGGAAGGGGTAATGCTGAGTAGCATGGAGAGGAGTAGGAGAAAGAAGTTATATAGAGGATAAAAGGAGAAAGAGAAAACTATTGAAAGGAAAATTCTTACTCTCAGAGACTTTTTGTCCCATTCCTCCACCTCCCCCCTAAAAAAGTTTATTTACAGTCTCTAGCCTGTGCAGGGAACATGTCCTCCTCTGCATAGCCCTTCCTTCTTACATTCACTTCCTTTAATGTCAATTTTCTGGTTAAACATCTTTCTTTCCTTTGCTCAGCTCCCCCTTTTCAGCAGAAATCCCCTTCCACCCTCCTATTTTTAACTTGCCCTTTTTGGTTATTTTTTTTCTGTATGTTTTAAATTGGAGGAAGGAAAATTCTGATTAAATATTAGGAAAATCCTCTTCAATCATTCAGACAGTAGAAGCACTGAAACAGATTGTCTGAGGAGGTGGTGGCAGCTCCATCGTAGGGTGGTTTTAAGGGATGCATTCGACAAAGATGGGCTGAGGATTTCCTAAGTATGGCTGGTCTTGCCTTGGGGCAAGAGGATGGACCAGGTGACCCCTTCAGATCTCTACCATCCTTATGTTTCTGTGATTTCTTTCACTTCTCCAGTGTCTGAGGGTATTAAAGCTCAGGGTATGTCAATGCTTAATTAGAACTTTACAGCACTGGTAAGTGTATAAACCTGTAGAGACTATTTTTCCAGGGTCACTGTGCTTACATCCAGAAAGGCGCTGACACAGGCACACACAAACACACATGGCGCTGTAAGAGGTGTGCTCATCATTTATTTATGCAGTTTATAATCTGACGCTTAAAAAAGGGATCCTAACAGGCTCCAGCACTCCACAGTTGTTGAAATGTCACCTCTCAGATACAGATATTGATTTACAGTTTGAGACCAAGCACACTCTATTCTGTGCTAACAAGCCAGTACAACTCTACTCAACATTTTTCAATAAAGGACAGAGCTAAGTCATGCTTGATGGCATTTGTTAGAAAGCACTGAGTTTTGTGGATGTGTTTTAACATTAGGCTATGAAATGGGTAGCTCGCAGACACAAGTCTGTTCTGCCCGGAAAAGTGGGCAATGGTTAAATTAGAAGAAAGTGTCAGGTTTATATTTAAAGCCCATAATGCTGCAAACAGAGTTTCTGAAGGAGTCTGGTATGGGGAGACCCATGAAAAAAATGGTCTCAATAAAACCTGGTCACCGGGATGCTTCTCTGGCATATGAAGACACAATTTTAATCTTCTGTCTTTCACAGCCTTATCAAGATCTCCTGACACCTGATTCGGTTACACAAAAAAATCTTGTGTGAGAGAGTATATTGGGCCTTTCTGAATAATCACCTAAAGTGAGATAACCCATCTGGAATACCTGTTGTCTGAAATGCTAAAAATAGGAGTCTCAGATCCTGGAGAACATATGGGAGCAGAGGGAATAATCCCATGGTGTCAGTGGTGGACAGCTCACCACCAGGGAGGCCGTGAGAATAATGTGATAAATGTATGAAACACAAGATCTCAAAAAATAAAAAAAAAAATTATTTTGTTTCATTTGCATGGGGCTGATATCCAGATCAGAAGGCAAAGATCTCAGTTCCAGCAAAGGCAATGGCAAAGTTCCCACTGACACCACTGGGACTGCAAAAAAATTTAAGACTTAACTTGAATGTAAACTTCCAAAAATTAAATCCCTAGCGAACAAATCTGTATATTTTTCACCACATTTGCATTGGTAGTGAGCCAGGTAAAACACATAATTGCATTTCCTGCTACTTTTCAAGCAAATTTGTAACTCCAGGATCTGTCTTAAGCATTGATTATTGTGTACACACTCTGGGCACGCAACGGAAACTCATCCTTAATGCCCTCATCCTTTACTTACAGGACAAAGACAGGGAAGGACTCCCCTGTCTGATAGTCTTAGCTGTGATCTGCTGCTTTCTCGAACATTTAGGCCTGAGTACCTCACTCAGAAAGAGCTGTCCATTGAATTGATAATGGTCACAGCTTCAGCATGATATAATTATTTACCTTTGCTGTCTGTGCATTTGTTGATAGAAAGCCAGATCATGTTGTGAAGAACAGGTGAATTTCTAGTAACTAGGAGGTATTAGAAGATCATCTGAAATACCCTTCTTCCTTTCTAAGCTTCAAACTTGGCTGCATGCTTTCCTTTAAAATAATAGATTTCCTTTAGATGCCTTGGTCCAACCTTTCTCCTGCTTATTTAAAGGAATGATTGCCTGCTCTCCAGAGTTTATTTTGCCAAAAGATGTGCTGCAAGATCTACTGAAACGTTTTCATCTCATTTCGAATCCAAAGCATTCTAATGATGTTAACCTTACTAATATTAGACTGAAGAACATCCATTCAGCTTTCATTTCCCAAAAGAGCTTTTAACATTTTGCTTTCTGGTGCTACCCTTTATTTATTTGCTCTGGTGCTTTGTGGTGCTGGTGGTGGGTGCTCGATTGCAGTAGTGGAAGGATGTGCAATCAAACTTGCAACGAGACAGTAGTCTCTGATTGTCGTCAGCTGCAGCTCATTATTCTCTCAAGGATTCCTTGTGCCAATCGATGATAAACAATGTGTAATCACTTGCGATTGATTGCAAATCAGATTGCATAGACTGGCATGTGGAGTCCTTGACAGAATAATGAGTGATGTCTTTTGCCCACTCCTGGGTCTGTAAGGACCACATGCCATTATTTGAGAGCTTCTCTCCTCTTTTTGCCTCAAATGCTAAGCAGATCATGAAGGGCATATCAGGTCAAGGTCATTTTTATATTTGGCATATGACATTCTGGTTATTTGTTTCATACTGGTCTTGTCTCTCCCTATTTGTGCTCTAGGGCTCTATTTTCCTGGGACATTGCCCTCTATGCAAGGTTGCAGAAATAAAACTCTGAAGGTTTAATCAGATGTTTATGATTAGGTCCATCAACAGTGTACCAAATCTATTCCTTTCTGAAGATTTCTATACCTCCTTATTTCTCCCTTCAAAACGGGGGTGACAGCTCAGTTTTGAAGCAGTTGTTAGAAAAAGGGTCTGGACAACTCACAAGTAACAGAGGAATAAGCCCTGCTGACTTTTTCCAAAGCCAAGTAAGATATATGATGAGTTCAGCTAGGTTTTACCATTTAGACTTTTACCTTCTAAAGTAGTGTTAATGGAATCTGATCTATTGACCACTGCTGGCCTGAAAAGCACCACAAAATATGGTCAGTGAAATTGTGGCAAAAATAAGGAAAGATGGCAAACATCTTCAGTAGCTGCTTTTTGATTGCTGTCCGTGGCTGCCACAAGGCATAGCTGCAGCCATGTAATTTAAATGTAATTGAAATTTGTGTGATTTAAAATATTAGTAACCAAACACTAATATTTTGCTTTCCAAAGCATTTTCTTTATCTGTTTTTTAAAATACGTTGTGATTTACCAATCTCCCTCCCAGCTTCTGTGGGATAGTGGATTTCCGAACTCAACATTTTGTTAATAAAAAAAGTTGTTGGGTTTGTTTTTTTTTTTTCATTAAAAGATGTCAAGAAAGATCATTTTAAATCAATCTGATCTCTTTCTGGATCTTATAGTTTTTCAAGCCTAGCTGTATGCGTGATTGCAATGATCTCATTCCAAGTACTGATCTTAGAAGTGGGTGTGAAGTCCTGTCAGATTTCCAGACAAAAAATTAAGCAAAAATAGCTATTAAAAATACTAGTGGAGTAGGTTTTTCAACTGATAGTGGAGTTTTTTCTCTTCAAGCAAGCAGGGTCTTGGCTTGATCTTTGTATTTACATGAGAAAAGTATAATACTAGAATTCACTGAATATTTTGATTGAGATAATAATCTCTATTGATAACATACTTCCTTTTAAACATCTGTAAGGCAATCAATTAGAAACTGATGCACTGCTCTAATCTTACTTTAGAATCTGGTTCTTAGTAAGGACTTGAAAACCATAAAGGACCAAAAAGTAGACTTTAATGGAGATGAAGCTCTTCTAATAAGTGTGCTTTTAAAATTCATTTTAATCTTCTTTTTTTCCTGAAGAAATTTTTTCTTACATTCTACGTAAACCGGTGTAGCTCCACAGATTTGAATAGAATGAACAGATTTACCCAAATATCAGTGAGGACAGGGAGAAAATTACTGAATGAAAAATGCACTGCTAATAATTAAAGAAGTGCCCTGGTTTTGTAAATCTTTTTCCAGGTGTTTCATTAATAGTCATTGGTTAAAGTACAACTTTTTGAAGTGGCAGGGAAGCTTGCAATTGCTTTTATATGAGCATCACAACAGCCATTGTTAAAGAGATAAAGCACATATATTATCTGTAGAAAGCTTCTAGAAAAAATTTATTCCCAAAAGAATCCCCTCTTCAAAAATTAAATGATCATGAATTTATTTCAAGTCTATTTTCCTTCATTGACCAAAACTGGCATGTTATCAAAGGAAGCAAGTAGGCAAGTTAAGTTTTTTCCCCTCAACCTCAGTTCATAAACAGAAACAGAAGGAGATATTTTCTTAGCTTTTTTCTTTTTTTAAGTACAGTCTTATCGGAGATCTCAAATATGTCAAAACTGTCCAGTATTTTAAAAGATCGCATGTTTGAATAGTTGGTTTAAATTACCTACATTAGAAACAAGTTCCCAGCAATTCACCTTCCAAACTTGAGAACACTTTCTAAAACTATGTGAAGCTTTTGAAACATTTCTTACAAAATGTAAGCCAAAGCATTTTGAAAAGGAGGGGGCATTTTCTTACCTGTGTCCCTGCACAGCAATGGCCAGCAGCAATTCACACCTTTGACTTAAACAGCTTTTGAATCAGACCCTTATACCTTTTCCAAAATGAGAATTGAAATATTCAGCCTTGAGCAGCACTGGCCCAGGACAAGGCATTGTTGCACAAGGGCTGTGTATTTGGGCAGTATGATGCTCATGGGCACTTCACTGTGTGGATACATCGCTATGAACAGGGTTCTCAATGGCAGTATTTGGTCCCAACATCAGCAGGGGCTTAGTAGCTGTTTTTTATTGCTCCTTGAGGTACCCATAGAGACAGCATCTTCCTTACAAGCCAGGGGCCTCCTTTCTCCATCTGCCCTCCAAAGAGATGGCTTTCTGAGGGAGGTGCTGCAGGAATTCACCATTCCCTCTGTGCAGAGCACAGTGAGGCACAAAGCATGGGGCTAGTTGAGTTATGAGGCTGTAAACCTGCTGTGGCTGGCAGGACAGCAGTTATGTTTGAGCTTTCTTCTGTCCTGCTGAAGAGGAGGGTGATTTATACATGATGTGTGTCTGCTCAGCTCTTAGGCTGGACAGACAAATTTATATTGGCTTTGGTACACATCTACAAACAGGAGAGCACTAACCAGCCTTGTGATAAAGGGATGATGAAGGCATGGATGGTATGCTGGTATCTCTGCTGTGCCTACAGATGTCCTGTGTAAGATGAGTTATGATGTTGAGTAAACTGTGAGAGACATCCTACATAGTTTTATTTATTTATTGACACTGAAGCTTTCCTATGACAGATATCCAGCATTTTACATGTGTCTCCTATGTGAGTCAAAATGTTGGCCAGTTTACAAAACAGAGTGGATATGGATGTTCTGCACACTGCCTGGTAAATAATTATACCCAGGTTTGTATTAACTGTTTTTGCTTTTTGCAGCACACTGATGGAAATATGCAATTGGTGAGCATCTGTGATAGATGTTTTTTTCTGGTTTTGCCTTACTGTGGGAAAAAGCAATTTAATTACAAGTACCGAAATAGATAAAACATCGTTTGTTTCTGCTTTGACATTTGTTAAGGATTTTTAAGCATTAAACAGTAAAACAAGAGCTATAGTTCTGGCTATAGATAAATAATTGTGGCAACTGTGTAGAATGATGAAAATATAAAGGCAGGATTTATATCTTCAGTGTGACAGTAAAGTATATACAAACCCTTTTACATAGAAAATCCTTTCCCTGGGTGTATATATTGTTTGCTGTGCTGAGCAACACTTGTAAACCATCAGTAAACAACCTGTGTACATCTGAGAATCAAAGAATATTGTCCATACCAAAGAAACAAGACTGCTTTTAACCAATGTCAAAAAGAAAAGCAGCATAAGACATGGAGCAGTGAGAAAAATATTTATGCCTGGAGATGGATTCAATTTAGGCATAGTCTGGGTTTGAGGTTCAGTTGAGAGACTTAATTAAGACAAGGGTTGTGTTCAACTGCAGAATATTCTCAAGGAATTTCAAATTCTCTTGGCCAAAACCTTCTAAGAATCACAGCTTTCCTGAGATTACATGCATAGCATATACAAATGGTCCTCCGAGCTTCAAAATGACTTAGAACCAAAAAAACCCCCAGAGTTCAGATTTCAATATCTAGCTTAGCTCATTCTTCCCTAACGGTAACAAATTCAGGGAAGAAAAATATGTTAAAACATTATGAAAGTGTGAAAAAGCAGATTTAAACTTGAACCATGGAAAGATAATGGATCTGTATCACCAGCATGTGCCTACTTAACTTGCTACTAGTATACATGGTCTTCTGTCAGACAGTCTTAAGTTGTTGAGCAATGTGATATATTGCTGGAAAGTACGTGGAAAACGTTCATGACCAAAGTGTGATTTACGGGTCTAGTCTTACAAATAGCAGCACACAGCACATGCTGCACGAGAGAACCTTTTTACAGCATTTTTGAGCAGAGACGCATGCCATACTGTGCTGTGCAGGTAGCTCAGTACATTTTTCATCCAGGCCAAGCTAAGTTTTATTTTCTCCTCTGCAAATCTCTAAAAACTTTTCCTTGAAGATGAAGCCTCTATTACATGGTGTGCATTGCAGAAGTTAATAAAGCTAATGAAATCAGGCAGTGTTGGTTCATGTGTGATTCATCACTCACACATCTCTGTTTAATTTGCACAGGTTTGGAGCCTGCTTCTCACTTGCACAAAAGCTTCACTGTTAGTTTTAGAAATGCTCATATAAATAGGAACCATTTTCTGATGCGCCATAAAAGATCTAAGAGCAATGAATGATTATAGTCACGAGAGCTATTTTGGCTGGGCTTGTGGTAGTTCCCCAGGCCCAGGATTAACACCACTTTCCCTGCATTTTGAGAACAGAAGAACTGCCAGTATTCTTCAACCAGCAGTGACTAAACCCAGATGTTTCAGTGAAAGAAATTTCTCATTAGGCTTCTAGGGAATGAGCTTTGAAAAACTGGTTTGCTTGTTTGTTTATTTGTTTTAACAATGGGGAGTGCAAATGCACCTGAGTGTAAATGCAAATTGAGATTTTTGAGTTTCATGTTGATACAGCAAAGCCTAAAGGAAATGACAAAAATATCCAGCCAACAAACAACCCTATTTAGTTTGTGAGTTTGTGGTTTCAGAGGTAACCTTCAGCCCTTGAGGGTCGCCGAAGGCAAGTTCAGGTTAGAAATTCTGCCCTTTGGAAATTCTGCTTTTTGTAGTAAAAGCCCCAGATTGGAAAGGCAAGTTTTCTTCTGAAGAGCTTATGTAGGGCGCCAATCATAGCCAGGTGTTTAGCTTGTTTAAAATAATGTTATTTTGGTTATATAGAAAAAAGAGATCATAAGCTGGGGTTCCAAATGTACAACTGACACGTGTGTTCAAGTTGGACAGGTTTTTAAGCAGTAGCAGTAAGGCAGAATAATATGAAGCTCATATCCAGCAATGCCTCCAGTAAAAACACCACCCAGGGAAGAAGGATGGAGGGTGGTGTGTGCTCTGGCTGTGGATAAAAGAACTTACTTCAGAAACCAGGCATGAAGTGATGCATCCTGGTTGAAGCAGTTTGCTTTGAAAGTGAACTCCTCTCTCCAGGCAATCCTGTTGTGTCCCATCTATGATCGAGGCATATTTGCCTGACAACTGTAATGAAATAAGGATTTGCATTAGGCAGGCAAATCCTGAGGTAAATATCCAAACCTTTGCAGCCGTGGACAAACACTTCAGCAATCCTTTTCCCTTTGGCTGATATCTATTTGGCCATTAATGTAACAATATAGTATGGGATTATGGGCAATTAATAGAGGTTGAATGCTAAACTCCAACCCAGGCTGAGCTGTTAGAAGCCTGTATAACCTGTAAATAGCCTCTGCCAGAGGAATGGTGGTGCCAGGATATGCTGCTTAAAGAACAGGATGAACACAGGACCACTGCCCTGGCTTGCTCAGCTTATGGTTTTAATACTGGTGTGACAGGGTGATGGGATAAGAAATACAAGCATGCACTTAGCCTCCTTGCCAATAATATCTACCTACCTAAATCCAGGTAAGTCACTTCACCTGATTGCCCCTGCAGACTGGACATTGCAGTTCCTCTTCAGAGGAGTTCTGGTGACTAAAAGTCCTTTAGTAACCCTAAGGGCTCTAAACATTGCAGAACCTTGGAGAACTTTCAGTAGGAAGGCTTCAAAATTGCTACCACCAGACCTACAACGCCAGCGCTATAGGGAGGAATATTCACATCGAGGAAGGGATTCCCTTGGGATTATGTATTTTCTGTATGAATAATCTTGTGTGCCTCCATTGCAGGTCTTTGCCTGGCACATTTGGGCTCTGGCACCTAGAAAGGTGCTCAGACATGGCACAACAACATGACTCAGAAAATCACTCTGCAACAGCAGTGAAACTTGGTGATTTTATTTGATCTTTTTCTTTTTCCATTTAAAAACCAAAATTCCAGTGAAATAACAAGTCCTTAAAACATGTATTATTTATTTTCAAAAGAGTAAAAGAGCCCCTACAGTATTTTGAAAGAATGGCTGGTTTATAGGTCTGCAGTGATAACATGTTGGAAGTAACTAACAATTATGTTATTTTTGTCCTCACTAATAATGCTCAGGGAGCAATTGATGTTTCTTTTAGAGTTAATAAGAAACATTTGCAGCAAAAGCAGGAACTGCAGAGATAAAGCAATTGGCAAGAAATACTATGTTTAAATACCATAAAACAGCCAGTATCCAAACAGGTGTTAGATAAAGTGGTATAAATAAACCACTCTGTATGCAGCCCATCACACAGCAGAGCTGTGTAAAAAATTGCATGAAATAACTTCACTCCTATTCAGAAGAAAATATAACAAAAGTGATCCTTGTGTCTCCTAATTAGCTTTAGCAGCTGAGAAAACATTTCTTATGTGGAAACTTCGGAAAGTTAAAAGGTGTTCTGTAAAAATGGAAAACAAACAAAAGAAGCAGTCAGCTTGCAAACCCTTTGGAGAAATTGTGTCTGAATTTTGAAAACCTCTTCACCAGTTAAAGGCAGTATCCTGAAGAGACAGTGCAACCTCTTTCAGCCTTGCAAAGTTATGCCTGTCTCTTTCAGTTATTCTGCACTGCCTGGTGGCACTACAATACTAGATGATGTCTGTGTTATTTTTATCAGTGCTGCTTTCACAAACACACAGATATTCGCCCTTTCTTCATCCAAACATTTGGTTGCATTAAGGGTTGTTTGGTTTAGATTAAAGATTTTAAAGACAAGTCAAATGCGAAGTAAATCAGCACTAGCAAACATGAGGTGAAAATAATTACCCATGCTCACATGACTGATAAGCAGAACTATGGAAAATGTCTTGCAACAAAATCCACCTGATTTCTGTGGCTCTTACAAATGAGAAGCCATGATAGGTTCACTGAAAGGTTTGTCAAGATCCATCAACTTTTTGGATAAGTGGAATGACTTGTAGCTTTTGTTTAATCAGCATGTGAATTTGTTCAACCTGTGAAGTTTAGGTGACATGATTCTTGTGAGTCTTACTCATTGTCTTTGGGTGCTTTCAAACTCATGTGAAAGGAAGACAAGAACTTAGATGTGTCGGTGTGCATGTAGATACCCATGGTATGAAACTGCAGAATTTCAGATGGGTTTGGAAATCAGAGCTTTCAAATGTTCCTCAATGTAACTCCCTTTTTTGTGAATCTGGTCCCTGAACCCAGCTCTGTGCAGTCCATGTTGTGCAAAAACCCATAAGAGAAACCACAGCATCGCCTTGGAGACTCATTCTCTGGCCTGTAATACAGTGTGCCTTGGAAAAAATGAGCCTCTGTACTGATCCTCCCTGCTGACAAAACCCTCCCCATAATTTGTGTTCTGCATAGCATGGAGGAGTCCCTAAACACAGTGCCTGGGTTCCCACTCAGTGCCTGGACTAAGGGAAACATACTTTATGTAGTGCCAGTGTTTGCTTCTGCTCTGTCATTCTGCGCTGGAAAGATTCAGAGGGGCTAATCTGAAGAATCTGTAATCTGTGCTGCTGGTATCTCACATGGACCCTGCAGGTACAGTTATTGCTCTGAACCAGCCTTCAATAATTGAGAATAGATAATCATCATATCCAAGTGGACATCATGTTTCTTTTGGAGTATTTTGAATCAATCACTGGCTCCCCTGGTCAAGTCATGCCCCAGTAAATATGGTGTTACAGAAGAACTTGGCCCAGTGGCTCTTCTGGAGCTCATGTTTTTAGCTTCTAAGCTCCATTGTCTCAGGTTTGCTGCATGAGCAGAGATAATGATGTTTGTACAAGGATACTCCCATGTGATACCCACATGGCACTGCCAGGACAGCCCCATATTAATCAAGCTAGATATGCATATGGGGTTTGCCCTGGTGCAGCACCAACAGATGTGAACATGCTTTAGTTGTCCAAGCTAGTGCCCCTTTCTGACATGCACTGTACTAACAAAGCTGCAAGAAGACTCAGAGTTGCAGTGTGACACTGCATGATGTGTACGCGCTCTGTTAGAGCAGCGGTGTTCAGAGAGCAACTAACACAATACTGAAACAAACACAGAAATGGGAACACTTCTACTTCAAGCTGGCTCTTTTCAGTTAACCACTACTGGATGTGATAAAATCCCAGTGCTGCTGCTAGCAAGTAAATGAAAGGAAGCCAATGTTCTTTTATATTCTGACACATGGTGCGTTTTGGTTTCACTCAGAGTAGCAAACCTTTCTTTCTCATAGCAAGTATTGTAAATATGCCCACTTCTTATCAGATCCTCCTCTTAATGTTTTTCATTAGAAAACCACAGTTAATTTTAGATAATTGTTAGAGATAATCTCAAATTTGTGTGTAATGTATGCCCCAGTTCTAAGAAAAACATGACACTGGGGAAGGTACTGCCT
This sequence comes from Psittacus erithacus, assembly GCA_009867235.2. Taxonomy (NCBI): domain Eukaryota; kingdom Metazoa; phylum Chordata; class Aves; order Psittaciformes; family Psittacidae; genus Psittacus; species Psittacus erithacus. The sequence continues at coordinate 43,782 of WYDI02021610.1, read as the reverse complement.
GCCTAACAGCTTTTCATTTACAAGACTGGTATGAAATCTCTGGCTCTTTTCAAATGAATTCTAATGTCTTAGACATTCAGACTCCTATCTCTCAAAGCAAATAAAATTTTAACTTGCTTAGTATTTATTGTCTTCTATATTTTGTAACAGCTTCTGAGCAGCGTGCTCAGGGACTGAGCACGTGTCCTGCCAAACAAGAAGAAAAAGGTTTCCAAATAGCCTATGCCAGAATTTGCAGTGGCATATCTGACTCTTTAAGCTTTCCTGTGGGAGTCAATTTTACTTTATTTGACAGCAGTGGCATTTGCTGCCAGAAAAATAAAGACAACGGTTGTTTAAAAAAGCACGTGTCACTGTGCACTATCAAACAATCTGCTCCACATTGCAAGAGATTTAAGGTGAAACAAACAGATGAATTCCCATGACCAAAAAGTCTTTCTAGCACCAGAGGAAGGAGGTTCATCTACCAATAAGAAAGGATTAAAAATGGACTGCAAGTAGGCTTCTTGTACAGGAAAGTACAAGGAGCAAAATCAAATCATGAGGCAAGTTCAGGAAAAAAAAGCATTATACATTGCCCTTCCAGTCCAGTTTTCTCTTCAGTATATTTGCCGGATATAACTTGAATAGCATGAAAACAAATATATAATATGATGGCATTTGGGCCTATAATATGCAAGACAAAAAAAAACAAAAAAAAACCAAAAAAAAACCAGAGCAAAATGCAGTCTCTGGTCTTTCACTTTGAGAAAAGCAATGGGAAAATAGAGGTGCAGTGATTTCGTCAGGATGCCAGTGGATGATCAGAAAGAAAAATGAGGGACTTGGATATCCTGGTCTTCCTAGTCCCAAGCAGACGTCTATTCCCTGAGCAATATTTATTTTAACAACTAGGGCAGAATGTTGCAAATATTTGTAGCTGAATTATCTCAACATTTTGAAGACTATGTACCTTGAATGTTGTGTTTTTTCTGGGAAACTTAGTGGAAAGAGTTCTTCTTGGCATGCAGAAATGCTAGGAAATTCTAACATCATGCATGAAATTTCAAATCTGCCTTTAGGAAAAGCCAACTTCCTTCATAAATTGGCTCCTTCTCACTGGCAAAGGTGAGTAGGGTCAGGCAAAAAAGCAAACACAAGCCTACTTTAAACTTTGTGAGGAAATTTTAAAACCTATAAATTTCTATACATTTTGCCTTTTATTGTGAAGTCCTGGGATATTTCTAATAGCAAGTTTCTTAAACAAAGCTCAGCCCTGCTATTTTACACTCTTTCTTTGACACATGTGAATGGACATTTATCCAAGTTTATAGCTGACAGCCCCATCAGAATGTCAGCCAATTTAGAAATCTGCAGATTTTGGGGGTCAGCCCCATTTTTTGCTCCCTATGGCACACGGAAATCCACAGTTTATAGATCTCAGGATAATAAAGAGACCATGGTCTCTTTCAGAGTTAATTGTATTTCAAACCATCAGGTATAGGTGGTTTACACTGATACACACCCACAAAAAACATCTCACTTTAATGCTTACTGGTGAGGAAGAATAAATTGAAGGTTGATAGCTTTATTCATACACAATAGCTCAGATAATAAGTCCATTTCTTATCTTGCTGTTCTTTTCTGGCACCTCAAATGAACAGAAACTGCCAGTAAGATCAGAAGGTATAGTGTTTTTAATAAAATGATACATTAAACCAATTTTCACCTGTGATCAGAAGCCTTTCTATATAGGCTTAAAGAAGTTAAAAGTTAATGGATGTATGACACATTAGCTAGCCTCCTGTATTAGAGAACAAAACATTCTGCTTTTCAGTGCAGACTATTCTTGTGGCTGCATTAGCAAATTAACAGTTGAAGGGAAAATACAAAGAAAACCCCACAACATGAAAAACACATTTCATGCTCATTAAAAAATACCCATTAGTACATCATGCATCTGCAGCAAAAAGGAGTCTTAAGATTTCAAAAGTAGAAACTGTTAGTTTTGCACAAACTCATTGGTTCTTGCTGTCCATGAAGTGCTTCTTAGACCACAAGGCTCAGCGGGATAACTCATGCCATGAGTGTGTCCATCATCATAGGAAAAGTTGTAAAACAGCCAAAAAAGACTCTATTTCCTGTTTTAAAACTATAGGTACTTGTTTAGCAGAAAGATAAGTTTGACCAGAAAGTCTATACTAAAAATGCCTTGGATGAAATTTAACTCATACGGCTGATTAAACATTTAATAAGCATGCTGGCAAAGAGGTCAAGCCACTGTCTTCACTCTTCCGGCCAAGGACAACGATAACATTAGCTTTAAAGAGGAGCATTTTGTTTGCTGAAGCACGCAGAATGCTGCCAAAAGGGATCCTTTGCTTGAAGAATCTATCACAGCAAGGTTTATAACTCCCATCTCTTGCCTGCACAAAAATCCAGTAATAAAAGATACGTCCACATTTAAACAGTGCTCTTTCTTTCAAACATCTACTAAGTGACTTTTTTGATAGTAGATTCCTTTCCTCTGTGCTCTGCTTCTGCCTTGGCCCTATGCTGAATTCAACTCCATCATAAGGGTGAACCAAGACCACAACCTTCAGTGGGGATTCACTGAACCAATGGCCGTTATAGGATAAAATTTATCATACTGGCTCCAGAGGACACTTTTCTGTCCCAGTCTCTAGCCTCACTTCCTATACAGTTGTAAGATGATGTTAACTCTAGCACATTCACTCACAAATTTCCATAAGCTCTTTTCTTCATTGCATGGGGCTACAGAGCAACGGGCTGGGTAAGTCAGATATCACTCTGAGCTGTCTACAGGTGAGGGGCCCTTCATAGGACAAGTCTACATTTCATCGTCCACCCCTACTACAATCATAGCACAGTGATGATGATGACTAAAAAATGCATCCCACTTTCCAAGTGCAGCACAGCAGAGATTGGTTTTGGCCTGGTTGCTCTAAACAAGGCACTGATTAGCTAGTAATCAGCAAGTGATTAGCAAATACAACTGGGTCACTTGGAGTTCAGCATGTGCATTGTTTGCCCGGAGGCATTGAAATGCTTGTGCTCAGCCTGAGCACACATGCTGATATGGTTGTCCACCACAAACAGCCATTCAACGAATTTGGTTTGGGACATCAACTTGTGTCCCATAGCATTTGAATCATGAATATTGCAAAATAAGAATCATGATACTGACTGGCTTTCTAAAGCATTGCAAGATGTAGGTTGTTAATGGTTTTAATTAAATAGCTCCAGTATGTAACACATTAAGGGGAACTCTGATACAATGAAGAACCATCTTTTTTTTTTTTTCTTCCGAAGATTGTTTATAACCAATCTGTAACATGTTTTTCCACAGCATAGACATGATCATTCAGTAGCATATCAGGAGGTACCAAAACTCACTCGTAGCAGGTTTGCATAAAGGACAACTACAGAGCTATCCTATAAAACACAGACACACCAAGGGGCATGCACAGAATCCCAGATGATCTCAGTCATAAGGTCTTCCCTAGGGCCAGCTGACACCTCATATATTTGTAGAACCCCCCGCTGTTCCAAATCAAAGCTTGAATTGACATTGGTGAGTCAAAGCTGTCTCCTGTGAAACTTGTGAGTCCGAGTTCAGAGCTTTTATTCTGTGTGCCACCTCCTAGATATCAAGGAAAATATGAGAGTAATTTCAACCTCTTAAAAAGCAGGACTAAACTTTTACCTGTAGCAATTTCATTATTTCCACATTACCCATTGCAATTAGTTTCTGCTAAAGTATCCAGTGTACCTCAGTAACGCATCACAAGGTATGTCTGAAACCTTCTTCATGGGTGTTGAAATGGATGTGGCCTCACTTCAGGAGAGCAAGTGTCGGCAATCTCCAGTGATGGCATTTTGGCTATCTGGAAAAAAGCAAATTTCCATACTGATATATTTATCCCTTTCTGTGTTACAGTAGTGGACATCTATTCCCGCATAAGGAGGATTGTTTTAATTGTCTGAAAATGCTATCAATTTTAGGAGCTTCTCTCTTCTTGGCTGAAAGAGCTCCATGCAAGGATCATAATCTTGAAACTCAAAATCCAGCAATACGTCTATGAGAAAGATTCATTCTTTATACACCTCCTTCTCCCATTTTCCTCTCAATAGCAAGACAGAAGGAGAAGCACCTTATAACTAGCACAAGCCCTGTGAGCAGCGACACTCTGCTTCCCAGCTCCTTGCAATTCGCCTGCAAATACAAAACTCATGTTCTTTTTAGGCAGGATTTCCAATTAGTGTTCCCTCCAGCACAACTCTGCACTAAGGGCTGAGTAATGGCTGGGTGCATGCGTGTGTGTGTGCACACATGCAACACATACACATAAATATGTGTCCATATATATATAAATAACATGACTAATAGTGCCAGAAACTTGACCCCTAAGACTCCTGCTAAGGACTTTAATATGTTGCTGTACAACAGGCCTCTTAAGTGGCTTGCATTTCCTTATAGTACTGAGAGCCATTGGACTTCTATTTCTGCTTCGAACTTTGTTACTGTTGACTTTTACAAAGATTGCAATGTAAACTTTTAAAACTCACATTCTTTATTTTTTTTTTAACCTAGCAAAAAAGAAATAAATTCCCTGTGAATCTGACCTCTTTTTCTTGCATGCCTTTCAGTAGGTGTTGTAAGAAAGCAGTTATTCAGTTATTACAAGCAAGGACTGTTTTGCTAAAGCACAATATTTGAAGTAAATAGATATAGCAGAATATGTGCATGCCCAAAACTTAAGCTAAGCTTAGAAATTGGACACACCAAATTCAACTGCAGTTAAATTAAACTGGAACAAATATGGGCAAATCCTCCAGCCAAGACACAAAATATTTTTTTGTTTCCAGCCTCTAGGACACTAAAAATATCCTGGCATGGCAACACTATATAATACTTGAAGCCTGATATGATACAAAACAAATTCTGAAGACGCTGTCCTGAAGCCATTCCTTGCATCAGCTCTGAATTTGATTCCCAGTACTTGATAAGCATGTGTTTCATGGGAGGGTGACCACAGCCGCATTTGGACAGGCAACTGCTGGTGCAGGAGATGGCTTCATCCCCCAGAAAAGTCCCAACCCAGCACCATTACAGGTTGCTGTGCTATTGAAATTGTGTGTTTGAGATCTTCTGGTCCCATCCTCTCCCTCAATGTCTTTTCCTTCTTGGAGGACCAAGTGGAACAGAAAGCTAAGGTGTGTCATCTGTGCGTCTGTGACAGAGGATAGAAACAGGACTGCTCTGCTGAGGACTGAGTTCTAATTTTGCCAAATCCAAACTGTTGTAAGCAAATGTGTGAAAAAGATTGTGATCTGAGGTTACAAAAGAGAAATAAGATGTATGGAGACTTGCAGGAAATGGAGAAGAGAAATATTTGAAGGGTTTTTTTCTTGCCAAAATCACACACCATCCATAATGTCAGTGCCACACCAGCGCCTGCTCTCAACATAATGCCTACAGGGCCAAGGGAAAACATTGCTGAAATTATTACAGAATGATTAAAGGATCACTACTCGAGAAAAAAACAGGACTGGAAAAGCAGGGCTTCTCACCATGGTAATCTGGGTTATAAAACCGTCTCTATTAACAGAGACAATGCTCCAGAAGGGGCAAAAACATTCCGGAGAAAGCACAGCAGGGGAAGAAAGTGTGACAGCAAAGGGTGGGTGCAGGAAGTAGGTTTTTTTGCTGTCATACAAAACCCACTTGATCTTCTTTTCAAATGGAAGTGGTTAAGGAAAGTAACCAAACTTCTAGTTGTTTTTTTCAAACAAACCCACTCTACTCAATGTGGAATGAGCACAAGGCCAATGAACATGGTAACTTCAGCCTGAATCACCTTGTGCCCATGAAGATCAACCAAGCTAAGATAGAAAAATATTCTAAGCCCTTATTGTTTGAGGGGGATGTCTATGCTATTAATTGCAAAACATGAGCATCTCATTGTCCATCAAATAGGTACACATTTTAAAGACACAAAGAGAGGAAATGAACTCATAAAACAAAGGGATTAAAAACCAAGTGAAACTATTCAATGGCAGTCTTTCAGGCTGGGCCATAAGATTTTGCCTCAGTTCCATATTTTTTAAGATCATGCAGACCAGAAAGAGCAATACTGTGTGCATGAGACAAGCAAGGGAAAACTAGATCACACACTTCTCCCTGCACCTCACCTCTCTTCCCAGCATCTTCAATCCTTATTTTTTTCTGGATTCCAAAAGAGATTATCCCAATCTTTACAACAGTGCTGGCAGGAAACTTTTACTCTATATGGACTATGGAGCGCTAAGGAACTTTCACCATGCATTTTCAGGTGAGGTAAAACTGGCTTTTATCTTGTTCTACATCAAAGCTCATCAAAGGACAACCAGTTTTGTCATTAAATTTACTTTTATATTTTAGCCTAATATGTCGCCTTTTACAGCTCTAGAGGCTGACTTAGAAACCAGAAAACAGGGGCAAATGAAACAGAGCAGAGCTGCTCTCGCTTCTGGCAAAGCAGTAACAATGCGCTCACTGCTGCACCCAGCAAACCCGGCAGTACCTTCAAAGCTTCTTAAGAGGATTTGGATGGCTCTTTTACCTTAATTCCAGAAAGCAGAAGTGTTTTGGAGTGGTTATGCAATAACCCCAAAGCTGGCATAAGTGAAGGAAGAAACAGCACAAGGGCAGCCACAAAGGGGAAGATCTGCCAGGCTTGAGAGAGGCTGGCTTCCTACTGCACCAGGATCAATACTAGGATTTCAGCTTTTGATTACTTACAGTATTAAACAGCTTGATGCATTCTACTGGAAAACATAGCAAACACTGGGCAAAGATGATAATACATGCACGATGCGAAAGGCAGAGCTTGCATCATTCCTCAGCCTGTTAACTCATATTTGCCTCATAGATTTCCTTGCCCGCCATTGTTAAAATAATCCTAAAATTACAACTGAGCAGATCTACTAAGAAAAACAGCCAGAATAATAGTTTACACCATGAGAGGTTCTTGTGCAAATAGAACATGACGGCTTCTTGGAAACTGGAAATTGCTATCTCCCCTGCAACTGCAGCCTGCAACTCCGTACTGACAGTCATGTGTTTCCAGTCCATCAGAGCTAATACGCTCTACAAAACCCATGGTCTGATTATGTTCAGAGCACAACACAGCACTGACTATTATGTAGCAACTTAGCTGGTATATAATTACTTTTGAGGAAAATGCATTGCAGAACAACATCACTTCTCAAAGATTAAAGTTATTAAGGAAGATTAAGGAATTTCATTCTGGAAAAGAGACTTCACTGTGACCTAATTGAAGTTTTTAAGATTCTCAAGGGAACTAATAAAAATTGGTTCATGCAAATTCTCCATACTTTCAAAGAACATGAACACAAGAGAACATTATCTAAAAAAAATTTGGAAATTGAGATCAAAAAGAATTTAGAATAACAATAACAACAACAAAAAAACCCAGAATAATTTGAATTAGAGGGGACTATTCTACCAGGTCATTTTTAATCCATCCCCTCCTCCCCTTGAATCACAGAAGGATTGATTTCCTTATCCTTAAATAATCCGTAATAGATGGGTGTCTAGGTGAGCCAATGATGACAATTCCACAGCCTCTCTTGGCAGCCTGTACCTTTAGAAGAATAAACATATTGAATAAATTATTAAAAAAGGCCACCATGGGGAAGGAGAATCAATAAAATTAAGGAAGAACTTGTTAATATTGAGTGGAGGATGAAAGACAGGGAGTAAAAATAAGATCATTAGATGAATGAAAGATGAAAATGGTAAAAAGGGACAGAATATGGTGGTTTATTCTTTTATCCCTATAGTATGGTTTTCGTTTACTATTTGAAGAAATTACACAGAAAGAACACCTACACATTTCTCCAAGCACGAAGCAATTTCAAGAATGATCACATGAAAACTGCAGCCAGTGTACTGTCAGACTCTGACAAAAGAGGATGAACAAAAGAAATGCCTAGGAGAACATACAGGAACAACTTTCTTACAGACTGAAACCAGCATATTTGCAAAAGACAACTTCAGGTAGATTCTAATACAATCACACACAGGAAAGCACACACACATATAAACCACATTAATAAAGTACTTACACATTAAAGTTAGATTTTCTAGGACATGAGGTATAAATACATAGCACCTCTCATCCTGCAAGCAGGCATATATATAACTTCACACGTATGAGTAGTCTTGGTCAACCCATTGGGATTATTTGCCTTCACAAAGTGTTTGCTAGACGTAGTCCCCAGACTGTGCACAGCTTCTGGCTCTGTGGCCACCACACCAGTTAACTCTGGGAAATTCTTTCCAGTGTCCTTGGTGCAAGATTGTCAACACAAAACCAAGTGTTTACCCCCAAACTGTTACCTAAGTGCCTTCTGCAAACACATTTAAATAGGGCTGCAGGTAAATTAGATGGGTGCTATTACCATCCCTTGCTGCTGGGTAGGATGGCACTGGCAAGGGCAGTTAGAGACCCAGTGCCCAAGAGACACAAACAGCAGGAAATATCTTGTCTGCCTTATCAGAAGAAAACCTCATCTGGCTTTTTTTCATGGCTTTTCCAGTACTGGTTTGAGTATGAACTCTTTCAGAAGACATGCTTATAGGACAGCCAAGTGGGGCTGCTAGAGCCTTCAGAGATGCTCACACACGTTGCAAGCAGCACTATATGCTCTAGCTTTACATTTTTACATTGGGGTGTCACTGGCTGATACAGTTACACCAAAATGCCTGGAGATTTGTTTGCTAGAATGAGGTCCAAACTCACAGCTCCTCCTCTCTTCCCTTCCCTTAAAGTGTTCATGGTGGGTTATTATTAGATATACGCGAGCCTCCGGAAAGGAAAGAGAAGGATGTGGCTTGATTGCTGTGTTCAGATGGATTGACTAACTGCTCAGGGTTTTTCCTTTATGCATTTTTGGGTTTAGGGTTTTGAGTGGGGTTAGAGCACTTCTGAAAGATGTTTAACAGAGACTGAAAAACACAACAAAAATGAAAGAGGAAAAGGTCTTCACTGCTTACAAATTCCTAAACAGACATGCTGTGATTAAAGAGGGGCAGAGGTTACTATCAAACAATTATTTTTTCTGAGACCCCTTCCAGATTTCTCCGATATTCATATAAAGTGCTTGCAGAATGTGTTCAGTCACTTGTATACCTGAAACATTGGACCACTTTAATTCTTACTGTCATTCCCCATTTCCTAACAAGAATGTTTATTTTTCATTAGCCTTATTTCTACAACTTCCCTATTTATTCAGGCTATTATTCATAGCACCCGGTCATATTCTTTTTACGGACCGTCCATGCAAGGCATTTAATTGTACTGCAAACTATAATTATAACTGTGTAAGCACATTCTGTCACTTTTACTACAAACATACATTGAGTCATACAATTACAAGATTGTACCTGGTTTATTTTTAAATGTAGTAAAATTTTCCTTAAAAAGAAAAAATAACTCTGATTTAGGAACTTTTCTGCTAAGTTTAGACTTTATTTGATAAAGCATCAGCTGTTTGTTCCTATGCAACCCTTGCTGAGATTAGTTTATGTCTATGCAATGGATACAGACCAACTTTTTTATTCCTGACAGGTAAAACTATACTTCCCTAGGCATTGAGTTCTTCCTCTCTCTTGCAGTTTTGTATTTTTATAAACTCCTTTGTTTTTGAGATGTGAACTCTAGTTCTGCATTGAAATATATTTTGCTCTGTACTTGGAATTGTTACTAAAGTCCAAATGACATCATTTCAGCTTAGGAGATGTGGGAAAAAGATGACAATTAAGACATAAAGATTTTGTTTTCTTGCATTTAGGTTTTCTTTTTCTCCTAAGAAATATTTAAATGAAATTGAGTTTAACTTAACTCAAGGTTTGTTTAAGCTTAACGGTCATTGGTTTATTGCAGTTAATTTCAGAGAATTTTCTATCTTAAAAATCTTTGGCATTAAACCAGAAAACATTCTAACTTTCTTCTCCTTCATCTTTAAGCTTATGATGTGCTTGTGCAATTGTTGCATGAAAGTAATTCTACATTTTTTTCTCTTATAGGAAAACAGATGGAGAAGAATTTATCTGCAGTTGGGATTTGCTGCATATAATTTATTTCGCAGGATCAAGTAAAAGATAACTGTGAGCTCACACTAGCCAAGCTTCCAGGACGCCTTCACTTCAAAATTATATGTATTTTTGAGATTATACTTGTGGAGAGACACGGGTACAAAGCTATTGAGGTATTTTTCAGATTTCCATGGGGCCTTAGTGCTTCTCTGCAGCTATACAGTACATTCCTGGTGCTCCCTCTTGACTGGGTGGCTCCCATGAACTGAAATATATTTCATATTAAGTCTCCTAGCTTTCTGAAGCACTTGGTAGAGAAGTCTATACTCCTAAAAGAACAGCTCACTTTTCCATCATGGGCACAAAGTCATGTCACTCTGCCATGTGCTCAGATTATGTGAACATTCTGACATGAACTTGTTACAGAGCCCCATTCCTCTGTGGAAGTTTTCTGGTCTGTTCTATTGTTTTAGCATTACATTTTATTATTTTTTCTTTAATACAGTAGGAAAATCACATTGCTTTCAGAACACGTTGATGCTAGTCAGGACGCTTTTGAGGCTAACAATGAGTCAGGACTCTGGACTCCTACCAAGCTTTTCTTCCATTGAGCTGTGTTCTTTCTTCTTCTTTAAGGAACTAGATTTATTGGCCTCTTTAGCTTTGGATTAACTTACATCATACATTTCATAGTACATATATATTCCAGTAAAAGAATATACACAGTACCATGCAAATTAACCTCCTAAACAAATTAAAAGGTTGAATGACATATACAGAGCAGTGCGGAAAAGAGGTTCCACACGGTAACATGAAGGTTTGCATTATGTGTCTTGAAAATAAGGCATCTACAGTGCACTTAGGAGAGATAAAGCCAAATTATACTTGTGAGTCAAATGCTGAAAGAGTTGTGACAAAGTTGCACAGTGAGCAGCCTTTCCCTTCCCAATGTGCTTTAAAGTATTCATGCACAGCATTAAGTTATGGAGGTCTTGCATCAAGTCTAAAGGGAGAGAAGGAAAGGTCACATCTGCTAGGAAAGGAAAGGAAATAAAACTGGGTTTTTGTCAACGGCATACAGGGACACAGTGGTTTGACTCCTGTTAATTTCCTAAGTACCTTTAAAAAACTCCCTATGAAAAGTCTAGGAAAGTAGCCACAACCATGCAATGGATTGCAGATAGCAGCATCTGCTGGTGAACATCGCCTGTCATTTTTTGAGTGTGTACCTTTTCTGTCATGCCAGGAAGCTGTCCTACACAAACAAGGTCTGCAGTATGGTAAAGGTGTAGGATGAAATAGTGCCAGCATATGCTTTATGGTAGTTTAAAGCCTCTCAATACTGCTTTGGCACCAACAGCACAGTGATGATTCCTCTCTCCTCCACACCTGTGTTTTATTTCTCAGCAGTGTATTTCAGCCTCATGTCTCCATCTGCTATTTTTTTTCCCATGCTGTTCCTAGGCACAGAATCATTGACTGCCTTAACCAACTCTCACACCATAACAAAAAGTAAAAGGCACAATGTAGCATTTAACAGACTAACTATCCTCTGTGCTCACTGGCATAAGATTTTTCTCAAAGAATGAATATTTAGTAAGACCTGAATGGTTTAGTTCAGGAAGAACTGAAGGCCAAATAATCTTTCTAATCACAAACCTTTGTCCCATGGGGTCTGAATTCTTGCTTTAAGGACCACATCAGAAGATTTATGAAGTCTGTTGCTTTGTTCCCATTTTTAGGAATCAATCCAAGTCACACTGAAATCAATAGGAGTCCTTTCATTGACACGATCAGGCTTTGGAGGAGGTCCATAGAGAATGTCACTTTTCTATGATATAAAGAGATCAGGCTGAACACTCTTAACATTTCCACTGGTGCTCACGTAGAGTAGAAAGTGTTCCTTTCTGGATGAGTGATCATCTTGTGCAGTCTGTAGAAACACTAACCAGATGCAGCACATGCCCAGTTCATCATCCCAGTTACTCAGAGCAAGGCAGTACAACACTACAGACACAGCTTTAAGAACACATTAAGAGATAAACTTGAATAACCACTGAAATTCTCAGTTTCTCAGCTAGACCCTCAAAATGGTGAGCCCAAAGGGACCTCCGTGAAGGCAGATTTCACTAAGGGACCTCCGTGAAGGCAGATTTCACTTGCTTAAACAACCAGAGTCTTTATAAAAGTTAAACACTGAAAAGTTCATTACAAATTACTGCCCTGTTTACCTGGATTTTTATATTCTTTTGTGGCCAAACTATAGGTGATAAAAAGCATTGTGTTAAAGCATATCAGTTTTCTAGGTATGCAAACCAGATCTGTGTAATGCCCCAATCTCTGGATCCCAAGACCCCAGAAACACCTCAGATGTGATACCTGAGACATAAGGAGCAAAGCAGATGTATTGGTGTGGTGTTTTATAATGATCCCTTCAACATGAGTTCATTGCCATAATTACCAAAGCTTTCATTTACTAAATGGCAGTCACCTGTTTCCTACCACTTTTTTTAGTAATGTGAATGCAACATTGCTTCAACTGGGCAGTAGCTTCTGTCTGAACCTGCAGATACTGAAGAGCTCATCCCCTTCACCAGAAGAATCCTGGCCAATGAAAAATCCTTTAGTAATAGCCCAGAAATATTTTTGTGTCCTTAGAAAGGGAACCCAAAGATGGCCAAATGCAGCTAGTTGAATTACTGGTGCTTTTGCCAACATAATAGCAGAAGGTCTTCACTTGTAGAGCATTGCCCTACAACAGCAGCAGCTGTGTTCATGTCTTTCTCCAGCAGGCAGCAAGTGATTCCTCCTTTCTCATTTCAGCATGGTTCACAGGCCCAAGACACCCTGTTTTTCACTACACATTGATAAAAAAAAGATGTCATTATGAAGAATGTTAACTAATATACTGGGAGGAAAAGAAACAAAGTTGTCCGTGGAAGCACTGGATTGAATTATCTTGTTCCCTCCCAGCTACAGCATGCAATCAGTATTTATTTACTTGCAAGTGGAAGGTGTGCCATTTTAAATACTCTCCCTCTGACTGATGCAGGCCCCTGCTGGATCACGCTATTTAACTCTCTCTTCAGAGCTGTTTGGTTTTCAGCTGGCTTATCATGATATATGTGTGCTGTGCATACCATGGCGTGTCAGGCTAGATCAGACTACAACTTCTCACACAGAGCAACAAATTAAGGCAGTATGAGTGAGCTGCAGATATATATCACATGGCATTGGGAAGTTAATAAAACTTAGTTTGGTGGAAAATATTTTGGTGTGTAGCAAGCATCCTTTGGATCATGTTTCCTCCTCTCTTGGCTGGTAGGATTGGTTTTCTTTCATGTGCACACTTTGAAACTTAAAAGGTAATTATGCTATTTAGACGTATACACTTGAATTTGTGTCTTTGTTGTTCACTCTGTTCCCTTAACAGACTAAATGGTTAAAGTTGTCTTTGCAAAATTATTCCAACTCATTTTTATATTATCACTTATTTTGCATTATTAGAAGGAGCTATTAACAGAAGATGGCAAAGCTGCTGGGAATGGAAGCTATATGGTTACTTATTTAAAGGAAGTTAAGTTCATAAGAGAGAGAACATTCTCCACTAATGTAAGAACCACTGACAATTTTTGGCCAGATCTCAGTTTCAGATTCACCCAGATATTTGTGTCCTTTGCTGCCCACTTTCCCCAATTTGGGTCATAAGCATTGAAAGCCACAAAGAAAATAATTCCTTTTCTTTTAAGCCAGATGTGTTCTAGAGAGCTCGGCAAACATGGTGGAGGAAAAGGGTGCTGAACTCAGAGCACCAAAGGGGCCAGCCAGGACACTGGGGCTTTGCCCATCACCCTGTTTGACTTCCCATAGTTTGTTTAGGCATCAATTCAGGGAGACTCAAAGCCACGTGGCTGACTGTCAGCACAGGTAGTTTCACAGGAGTCAACTGAAAACAATAGGGCTGTTAAGCTGTTGGAGTCGGAGCTGTACAAACGTGTTTCCTTCAGCCTGGTGGCTGAGCAGCAAACTGAAAATACGATTCAGGTCAGGTTGAACCTGAAACACACAATGTGTTGGTGGGACAGACTTAAAAGCCCCCAAAAGGTTCATTTTGGGTCAACTCAGGTTGCTTTGATTGATAAAGAATGAGAGTTTTCATATTGTTTTTGACCCAAAATTTAAATAACAAACAGTTCCAGCTGAAAAACTCGTCTATTTCAAAACATCAAAATGAAATTTAAAGCAATGACAATTCACACTCTTACAGAAAAGCCTAATAATCTATTTATCTTATTATTTTCCAAATAGTAATGAACAGCAAAGTTTGACTTTGGAAAGCAAATGGTTTAAGAAAGGTCTAAATGACAGTTTGTTTTGAAAATACTGAAATTAAGTGTTTAAACTTTCCTGAAAAAAGAAATTTCCCTGATTTTCTTTCTGACAAACCTCTTCATTACATTCAACCTGAAATTACAAATAGTTTTTCCACATCGAATTGCACTTTTGGCAAACTTTAAGTCTATCCTGGAGAAATTCCACCAGCTCTGTTGAAACTGGCACATGCTCACATACTTCACTGAATAAGAGACTTCACCCTATAAAATGGGGATAAGAATAAAACTTCCCCAACTGATGAAGAAAAATCTATCGGTTGAGCTGTTAATGCCTGTAGATATAAGTGTCGAAGATATAAACATCTAAGGCAAACACAAAAGGTTTTGGCTTCTCGAGGTACAACACAGAGAAAGGAATTCTTGTCTTTGTCTTAATGGGAACTAGATTAGGTCTTCAAAATCTTAACTGGTTAGATGAATAAAGAGCTAAAAGATAACACAAGCATAAGTGCTTTAAAATTATGATCTAGAAGGCCTCTAATTTGCAGTATTACAGTATAGCTCTTTAGTTCGAAGTGATAAATAGACATGGGCATCCCATACCTGCCTGAAGTCATAAGGCAGGTAGGGTTTCCCACTGCAGCCACAGTACAGCGACAGTTTCCTATGTCCCACAGCAAACAATCAGGATAATGCTCTTGGCTGCAAGAGGTAAGTGCAGGTGCCACTTACCACTGCCTTATTTGTCCTCTTCTCTTCCTGACCGGGAGGGAATTTCAGTATGAAAAAAAGTGATCAGAATGTTTTGGGTGGAATTTTCCCATTTCATTACATGTAACATGTTCGAGACCGAGTTTTGCTGCAGACTTATAGCCTATGGCCATGGGCAGGAAAGATGAGGCTTCACTGAAATGTGGAGCAAACGTACACAAAAAGAAAATTGATAAAACATTAAAATGACAGCTTGCTGAGGTAGCTTTTTGTCAGAGTGGCTTTAGCATGATCACAAAGTGATCTGCAGTAGTTGACACAGCTTGTTCCTTCGTGGTGAAACAAAAGTGATGCTTAGTTTACCTGCTAGACCAGGATTTGCTACATGCACAAGATATCCCAACTGGGCCACAAGAGGTGTGCCAAGAAAACTGTGAATGTACAGACAGATGTGTCTATACAGTAGGTTTGAATCAAACATCCAACCAAATTTTGTGGTGATGGATGCAGAGGTTTGATCAATGAGCCCTGCTCTGCAGCTCAAGTCCATTGTTAATTTTAAAATGCTTTTACACCCCATGCAATGTGACAGCACAGATGCAGAAAACAATGCCAGAGCTAATAAAAAAACCCTGAGAGCCGGAGGAAGTGTAAGTGCTTTAGGCAAAATTCTGGCATCAGTAAAACCAATGGCAATACTCCCGCTCCCTTCTCCAGTGCTGGGATTTTACCCTTTACCTCTAGAAAAGTCAATGGATACACAATATTATGAATATCCATTACACTGGGGTTTATTTTGTAAAAGTCTTGGGTTTAACTTCTGAACACAATTTCAAGTGAGCTTTTGTTTAGCTCACCAAGGTCAATTAAAGTAGTTCCAGAACTTCCGGATCAAGTTTTGTGTAGATCATTCTCTCTAATGCATTCATCTGTCATGAACTACTCACATCTCCTATTTTCACTTAATTCCCTTTGAAGTTACCTGCACGCCTAAAGTTAAGCCTCTTTTAAAAATCTTTACAGAATCAGGCACATAGTTTTTGTAATTCTCCATTCAGCTGGTGTGGTAAGAGTAATAAAAAAGGGCTGTGATTTATATAGACTTACATGCTGCGTTGCTCCTTTGAGTTGCTGCATTTCTATAGCAGTAAAAAACAAAAAAGTCCTGTCTGCAGGGAATCTTGTTGTGGTTAAAAATCTATATTTTCTTTTTCTCCATTTGTTCTATAAAGCTGAACTAACAGGCACAATAAACATACATACAAATGTGCATACAAATATTTAAGAACAGCAATCATACTGGGGAGGATTCTGGAAATATATGCACTTGCTTTAACCACTATAAAAGTTGGGTTTTTTTCAAAGACTAAATATAGAAAATATTCATGTGTTAATTACCACAGGATGTGCAAATATAGGAAGGGCTTTTTTAATATGCTTTTAAAACTTACAAGAGAAATGTTGTGTCATTTACTCACATACAGCATGACATGTTAAATTTACATTTCTATTGGTTCTAACAAGATTATTTTACCATCTACAAGAAGAAAGAATAAATACCCATAAATATAATAAAACCTGCTTGCATAACATGATATTTTTTAAAAGAAAAATATAACTTATACTAGCTGCTGCCAAATATTTAAGTCTTCTCTGTTTCCAGCATTCACCCAAAGCTCAAGGACTTCAGCTGGGAAAGCTCTTGTGAGCAGTGCAAGCACAGACATGCGCACCCAGCTCAATCTCCCCACGGGAGTGAGATGATGCCCACTTTCTGCAGCTGCAACTGTTGATGAAGAGGAATAAGAAAGGTTTAAATTACAGATGCCAGCTTCCCCCTTTCTCATCCCTATGGACATCAGGGAAAATGAATCCTCTACTTTTTACAACTTCCAGTGAAAAATTCCCCAGCTCTTCCCACACTTAATGTGAATCCCTGTTATTTTGAGGACCTCTCGTTTACAAGTGTGACACTGCATTTAACACAGCCTCAGTGAAAAAAGCACACCTTTTACTTGTTTTATAGTTAGGTAGCAAAAAAGCACAGAATTCCCCATTTTGCCACCCTGGCAGCAGCATATGGTAGCCTGGCTCCCCTGTCCATGCAAGGCAGCTGAGACATGCTTTCACCAAACCTGATCCGTTTTCCCCCCTTGTACTGATGCTTTTGAGCACCAGTTTGGAAAGACCTCATCTACTGCCTTGCAGAAGTGGTCAGGGTTCTTGTAAATAAGTAATAGGCATTCTGCTTTTTTAGACCAGGTTTTCCTACAGTAGAGTTTCAGTGTAAATTTTTTCCATCATTACTCTTGTTTCTTTCGGTTTCAAAACCCAGCACTTTATTCTGCTGTTACAGAAATTCCTATAACAAGTGAGCCAAGATATTCTTTTCCAAAAAGGCAGTGAAAGAGTTAACAATGCCCTTCCATGCAAAACCACAAACAACTGGGGGAACAAAAAAAAAAAAAAATAAAAAAAAAAAAAATAGTTTTTAACTGAGAAGTGGAAAGGATCCAAATTCTAACCAAGAGTAAAAGCACAGAGAGTATGAAGCACACAAATCATCCCGGGGTTTGGAGCTGATAAAGTTATTAAAAAAAGAAAGGGGGTGGGGGGAAGAAAAAAAAACCTTTGCTTCTGCCCTATACCTTGAGGCTGTGGGAGCAGAGCGGGAGGGGGAGCAGAACAAGTCAGACAGGAGCCCAGTGCAGAGCACCATCCATCCCCAGCGGGAGCCGGGCATGAGCTGGTGCTTCCCAGCTCCCCTCTGCCGAGCTCTTGGCACAAGCTGAGTTGGGTTTGGTTGCATAAACTCGGCACTTCTTTGGCTTTTTTGCCTTTTTTTTTTTTTTTTGCCTTTTTTTTTTTTTTTTTTGAAATTATTATTATTAGCAAGTGGGAGAAGAGAAGCTTTTAAGACAGGCGGGCTGGAGCCTGGATCCGGCCGGAGCGTGGGGTGGGGTTTGGAGGGCCCTGCCGGCTATTGGGCCATCTGCTTAGCAACAGCATGGAAAGGGCCAACCCCAGCATTTTTACAGCTGGGACACTTTCCAAGGATGGGTGCCAAATGTTCTGCTTCTCTGCCAAGAAAACAAACAAGGGCACTTTTAAAAACTCCAGTTAAAGAGTTTTGGGTTTGGTTTTTTTTTTTCCTTTCTTTTTTCTTCTGTCCTCCATAAACTCTCCTCTCTTATGGTTAATGATCTCTTTCCCTTTATCACAGAAGCTCAAGCTTCAGGTAATTGTCACTTCTGCAGGTTTCAAGAGTTGCTTCCACTTTCCCCATCTGTGGCTGTCTCCTGTCTCTACAGGCTGGAGCAGGCGCTGGAGTTCAGTCAGCAGATCTCTTCAGATGCTGCAGGTTCCCTCCTCTCTTCCTTAATGGTAGAAATCTCTGCTGTCTGCATTAGCATTGAAATCTGCCTGCTATTGCCATGCGTTTATATAACTTACACATTTACTACCTATGCCACTTTCCCATATCCTATCTCTTCATTCATTACAAGCCTGCAAAAGGAGTGGAATAGGAAGCACGGAGATTTAAATAGGCAAAAAGTGGCTTGTAGCTAGAAACCTTTTCTTTTTCTGCAGAGAAATAAGAAAAAATTTTGAAATTCCCATTTCTTTTTACTAAAGACATATTTTTATGTTATATTTTTAATGCAATCCTTGTTACATATTAGTCTTTGTGATTGCTGAAGTTGAGGTAGAGCCAAACTTTAGCTAGGCAGAAATATAGACTATGTTTTTCTACCAGCTGAGAAAAGTGTAAGTCCATATTGTGACCTAAATCTCTTCTGTCCCTGTGAAGAAGAAAAGTAGAGGAGTCAGAACCTATTTCCAAGAAACAACAACTGTCTTTAGGTCCCTGTGGCTTAGCGCCTACCCAAAGAGAGCTCTCTCATTGGATCTCGGCTTTTATGCACAAGAGGAAAAAAATTAAATTGAGATTTCTGTTGCTGCTGTTGTTGTTGCTATAAGACACATTGGTTCGAGGTGAAGCCAAACAACACCTCTTGGGAAATATTAAATACGTCACAGAGAAAGGCCTGAAGAGGCCAATATTGCAGCCCTTTTCTCACATCAGTCATTTCATCAATTTCAGGGACACTGCTCACATGAGGGAGGCTAGCAGGGTCAGGCCTTTATTTGCACACAGTAGCACCTCTGAAGGGTAAAGTATGTCATCTGCAGTCATGATCCTGTTTCACTTCCTATCTCTACCTCTGATTTACTGGGAGACCTTAAGTAAATCACTTAACCTCTCTAAGACCAAGTTGACCCATATGCAAGAACATTCTGAACCTCCAACAATATTTGTGAAGTACTTTGAGGTCCTCGGAGGAAAAATGTACTGCAAATCATCAGCACAGCTGCTTTTACAGAAATAAATCTAAGTTTTTGTGTTTAAGCATTTGTCCCAACTTCATCCCAGTCTCAAGCCTGCACATGAATGGTTATACACCGGACACCACAGGGAAAATCCTCAGGAAAACAGCATGAAAGGGCATCTCACTCAATTGCAGCCAAGCCCCTTGACCCAGACTATTGGGCTTTGGGCATGCCATATGGTGCACTTCATTCTCAAAATTTTTTATCTGATGTATTGACAGATATGTTTTTGCAGCTGCATGCTTAAGCTGAAGCTACAGTTTGCTGATGTGGAAGCCATGGTCCATGCACCATTTGCTTTCTCAAACTACCCAAACATCCATTGTTACAAAAACCAGACTGGAGAAGATCTTTCTCAACAGCAAAGAAGCAAGATGATGGGAATTTGTGTGGTCGTGACCGTGCTCCCTGTCCTAGGCAGAGCAAGGAAATACATGAACAACAACAGGAACCATACAAAAAAAAGAGTTTGGGTAAAGGTTCACTGAAGGGAGAAAAGGATCTTCCTTTTTATCTGTCCTGGTTCTGCTTATCTTTTACGAGAAGTTGTTTTTAGTAATGAGGAAGTAGAATACAAGAAATTAATTTGTTTTTCTCATGACACAGCAAAATATACAACCTAAAAACTCAGAATAACATCCCTTCTGCCCTAAAGAAATAATCTGACAAAAATTAAACCAAGACTTTATCTAGGAATTGACCAATTTCATAGTAAATTTCCACACATCTGAAAAAGCTTTGGATAAAGCCTTCATGTGGGAATCCAGCAAATTGAAGCAATATCATAAATGCTTGATACTAATTCAGGGCTAAGGTCTTAATTATTTTTCATTCATTACCTAGGTGAGCAAAGTGTTGCATACTTTGATGGGAATTTACAGGACTACAAACCAGGGCAAAATATTGTGGCACATAAGGACAGCTGGATCAACCCAAATGCCTTGAGCCGAGTCAGCCAATATGCATTGAAGCACCATTTATCAACATGCTTGCCCTAAGAATGGATTCCTTCCTGTGCTGCTGGCTCCAGCATGCTCAAAACAACTCCACCACCCTCTACAGAATGTTTTACAACCACCTGAAATTGTACTGTATTCAAGGGGTACACACATTGTGTCTGTAATTCCTACATACCCATAATTGGTTTTATAACACCTTGTTACAGTAGATAGTAGAATTTGCCAAGAACTTGATATGAATGCATTTCATAACATGCTTTATATAATCCATCATTAGAGAACATTGCTGCATCTGTAGTTATGTTTGCAAATGCATTTTATTGAGTTCTACATAAAAGTATGCAGTACTGAAAACAGCTTTTAGGCTGCAGAAGTATATATACTTTGCTTCCTCCCTTATATTTCTTTTTTTCTGTATAGTCAACACTACAAAGGGAAAAGTGCAAACCTTAGCCTCAATTTCCTAGTGGACTTCAGCCCCTGATCCAAGAATCCCTGAAGCTGGGGCCAATCCTTCCCTGGAATCCTGTCATTTTTACTGTCTTTAGTTCTACATAGCAAAAATGACTGAGTTCTGGCTTCAGGCTGATCAAATCTTTCAGTGTCTCTTCTGCTGCTGATACTCCTGTGAGAGGCACAAATCATATTGGGTGCAGACATACATTTACCTGCAGAACCCACACAGGTAACTGAGCTGGAATTTACTAAAGCTGGTGCTAGAAATATTAAATATAGTCTGATTTCCCAGCTTCTTTTTGGCAAGGTATGAACCAGAGAGAACCTGGGTTGATTGTCACAACCTCAGACTGAGTATGAATGACCAGCAGATTTCGGAGGGGAGCTGCCTCCACCAGTCCTGATGATACCCATTTGCTTAAATGCAAGCAGTGGAGCTTAGCTGCTTCCCTTCAGATTTCCAAGAAAACCTCCCCTTTACGTTGTTAATTTGCGAGAGTCAGGCAGTTCAGACAGCAGCATCATCTTTCTTCCACTGCCTTTTTCATAAACACGCTTTCAGTCTGGGTTGATTATTTCATCTGAAGCTGAAGTCCGAGACCATTACAAGCCTGCGATTATACTGAGTAAATACGCTACTGTGTTAATGTGTTGTGAGACAGTTACCTGTTGTGTACTTGAAAAATACAGAACATGTGAATTTGGTGCATTTTTTTTTTCTCGTGCATGGAAACACCACATAAATGTGGTAAAAAGCTCAGACAAGGTAAATTAATTATATTTCAAACCTTTTTCCATTTATGGTGAGCTTTCTCTTTCCTTCCCAGCCCCCTGAGGAATCGCACTGTAAAACATTCTTTATACTAGGTTTTATCTCATTCTGCCTTGCCTCCATTTTCTCCAGCTTGTCTTGTGAATATTTGTCTTTCTACCTGCTGCCCAGTTAAATCAGCCTCGGGGGCAGTGACATATGCCAGATCGCAGGGGCTGTCACGTTAATTCCCTGGGCTCATATTTTTCTCCTCCTAGTGGGGTGCTGGGGGCAGATGTTTGGAAAAGGGACCTCTTAGCTGCCTGGCACACTGAAGTCTTGACGTTAGCTGCTAATTGTGGGAGTCAAAATCTTGGCCCTGCTGACAGTACCCAGAGTTAAACAGCTGGCTTCTCCCAAACACATTTGAGTTCAGGTTCTAGACATTAGAAATGAAACCTTACACTCCGCCACAGAAATGCTTCAGAAGCAATTTCTTCCAGTTTCAACCCAGCTACCTTGTCTAATTCCTGCCTGAAGGCATAGGCCTCCACAAGGTGTGCGTGCTAATGCTGGTAGGCTCCCATCCTTCGGTCTTCCACAGAAGAGCTATATTCCCATTTGGCAGACCCAAGAAGCTGTAGCTTTCACTCCAATGTGGCACAGATCGTGATGATAGGCTCCAAACCATTGGTAACTCCGCTACAGCACAGTTTACACAGCAAAGTCTTGGTAAGGACTCATGAGAGACAATGGCTGAGTAGCACATCCCCTATAGCTCCCTGCAATGAGCAGTGGCTGCTCTGTGGCTACATCACGTTGTGGATAAGCAAACGTGCATATTCTGCGCCTTCTCCTCAGGGAGAAAGGAAGTGGATGACTCCTTCCCCTTTGACACAGACCTGCTGCTCAAATCCACCTAACTCAGGTTTTGAAGAGTGTGTGTGATTTCTACCCTATGGAATAATACCTTGGAGCTTTTTGAAATCACTGGAAATATCTTCATTGACTTCACGCAGCTTTCATAGGAATATTGACTTTAAAAATCTCACTGGGCCAAAACTGCAGTTCCTACCTGGCTTCTTAGAGGTGTCAGTAGGTTTTCTGCCAATCTGGCTATGACAACCTAATCTTCTGCTGGCAATTTTTCTTAGGAGTAAAGTGAAACCTTAAAGCTTCTAATGGTTGGCTAAAACCTCCCAGTTACATAAACCTTCTTCCATCTCTGGCACCATATTGAGCACCTTAATCTAAGTCTTCCTCAGGGCAGTGGAAATTTAAGGCTTAACCAGATAAAAGCTTTATGAAACAAAATAACCATGATTTATTAGTGGGCTACATTTGGGGTTTTAAACTGATGTTTATCAGGAAAATACTGGAAAGGGGAAAACAGTGAAATCACTGATTAATGCAGGCACAGAGGCAGAAGCAGACAGGTTCTGCCTGATAGGGTAGAATAAAATGGACCATGCCCTCACATTACCCTATTGTTCCCCTATACACAGAGCAGGGGACATCCTGACACACTGGTGTCCTGAGAAAATAAATAGACTTTGGTGTTCCTTCTGAGGAAGTTATAGTTCCCAACACCACACCTTTCTTTTCTAGCTAGAACTTAACACCACCTCTAAACAGACAATGACATAACACACATCTCTAAGTGTGAGGATCCAGGGAGTGATAAATTGAAGGCTCTGGTTTTAGTTACATTAATAATGCATACAGAAATTCTATTTGAAAACCAGAAAGTGATACATTTTTTGCTGTGCAGTTTGTGGGGCAGGAATGGAAAGAAGAAATTTAGATTTACGTTTTCTCTGTAGTGCTGGGTCAAGGTGACTCCCAGCATAAGCTGGAACAGCCCCACTGGCAACCTCCTACGCACCTACTTCGTGTTGCTCCAGCTCCTCTCCCCAGCTTAGTCATTTCTCCAAGTATATCAGAGGGGGAGAACTGGGGGAGATAAGGCGCAGGATTGCCTATCCCCTCCCTAGGATGGCCTGGGGCATGACACAGGGGCTCTTTCCACTCTTTTTGACCTGTCTCCTGATAAAAGTAAATGATTTCAGTGGGAAAACTGTGCCCAAGGATGTCATTGTAAATCACGGAAGAAAAGGCTGGAGCAGAGCCTTCAATTGCTTTTAAAAGAAAGCAAACTGTTTCTATTGAACTTTCTAATGACCACACAAACTTGACATAAAAGCAATGTGTGAACATTCACGCTGCAGCATGAGTTTGCTCCAGCTATACTAGTATAAGATGGCAAACAATGGGCATTTGAATCCTGCATGGTTAGGAAATGCATACCTGACTGCTCACTGGTTCTGCCTTATTTTACAACTGCTTGATTCAGACCTCCTAGCGCAAAGGCAATTGGGAAATGAACCCGGAGAATGCTGCACCCTTTGCAAGAAGGGCTGCTCATGCATATGGCTGCTTTTACTGGGGGCTGTAGTGACAGAAAACTGCAGTGGTGCACTTGGAGATGCTTTCTATGAGATGGGAATGGGGCATTGCTAAACAAAGCAAGGTTACAGGCTTTCCAGCATACCACCATGCTGGCAATTAAAAAGCCTCTGAGCCACATGTGACTGTGCTCTAAGAAATTACTGTGATTCAGAGTGATTTGGGTAGAGGCAAATATTCCCTTAAAGAATCCCGCCTGGGTTCCTCAGTGCATGGAGGGTGGGAGAAAAAAGTTTCCCAGTCTCGGTGCAAAGGTGAACTCTGCCCAGAAAGAAGAAATCTGAGCCCACTGCAGCAACCTAAGGGCATTCCATCAACCAAAATGGAAAATTAATTAAGAGAGTGAATCATTTTCTGAGACTTATTCAGTTTTGTACAGCTTTAGTGTTCATCTTTTCTGTCAGTAGAGAAGCTCTTAATCCAACACAGTGTTTATAGCCACGTTTCCATAGCGCCCTGGCGTGCAGAGCCAGCTTGTGTGAATGACCTGCAAGACCTGTTTATAGACCTCCATTAAAGAGCCTCTCATTTTCTTGGATGATTATTGTAGGTGTCAAATAAAGCTAGATTACCTGTTTTATGTCTCAGAATGATAAGCAAGCCAAAGCAAGTCATTTGGCTCATGTAGATATACAGGTATACCTAGATATATGCATACATATATTATTTCAAACACTCAAGGCAATCTTACAGCCTTTCTTGCTGAGATTTCGAAACCTTTTCATTTTACCAAAAGGTTCCTCTTGGTAAGACAATGCAGAGATTTAATCTTCACTGGCTGAGCCGCAAAGCTAGTTTGCAAGAGTTAGCAGAGGATGGTGTGAGCACAGTGCAGTGGTTCATGGGGGCAAGAAGCCCTACTCTCAGAAGAGTGGTACAGCCCTCCCTGATGGAATGGGTGTCTCAGTCACAACATGGCTTGGCTCAGCGGTGGTGCCTGCAATGGCAGCAGGAGGTGAAGCATGTGCTGACAGAGCTCATTGCTGGGAAGCTTATAAATGATTCCTGGCACTATAGCTGGCAGTGGCCAGTGTTACCAGTCCTACCATTGCATAACTTCTGCACTTTACCACAATCACCAAAACAATCAAGCAAGAAAAGCATGCTAACACTTGTTGGAGAATAAACTCAGCAGTCACTTTAACATCACACACTTTTCCAGCTTGCAGCTCCACCTCCTTCTCCTTCTTTGCCTGGGACGAGTGGGCTCCTGTGCTGGTACCCGGAGGCCCCACCTTCCCAGGCGTGGTGGGGACCCAGCCCTGCTTCCCCTGGGCAGAGATGTGCTCAGGTTTTGGGATGTGCTGACTCAGTGATGCATGGCTGATTGCGAGCGGCAGTTTCAGCCAGCCAGCCAGCTCCAGCTAGTGCATAATATGCATTTACCAACAAACAGACACAACCACAGGCTTCTTTTATAAATGGATTCCAGAGCCTGGACGGTAGAGAGCTGGCTCGGGCTGAAGACTCACACAGTGCAAATGAGGGTATGTGGGAGGCCTGCGCAATGATGGCCTTCGCGCTCCCACAGCTTGGGTCAGCTAAATTCTCAGTGAAGCCCCATTCCTCAGCATAATCGAGAGATGCTCAGAGGCTGCTCTAATTAAAACAGATTGCCACAGCCCCGGGGAGGCTGTTACATGAAACGGAGTTCAGTTGGACCTAAGGAAGCTCTAGGAAAAAACCCTTTCTCTTCCACCTATCCTAATGTATTAATTTATGCCCTCAAAGGATGCACTACTCAAAGGTACGCCCTAAAAGCCAACAGATTCAAGTCCCTGCAAGATAAGCCCTAGACCAAAGTAGCCCTTGCAAGAGTCTCAAGTCCTCACTTGAGAGTGGCTCACTCTTCTTCGGAAAAAGAGATGTTCTAGCTGACATGCTGCTCCTCTTGAACCGTGAGGCAACATCCCCTGAGAGGAGAGGGTGTCTCTCACATAGACAAGCTATTCCAAGACTGCTGGGCCTAATCCAAAATCAATTGAAGTACATGGTGAGTCTTTCCACTGATTCCAAAGAGGTTTGAATTAGGCCCAAATGTCAAAGCCAACACCATAAACTTTGCCTGGAAGCCAATATGCAGCCAAGTACCGATTCCTCAGCACTGGTGTCATGTACTTACAACGAGATACCCTGCTTACTCAGCAGGATGCTTGCCTTCAGCACCAGTTCCTCATTTCCCAGGGTATTTAGCTCCCTTTACTGCATTGCAGTTCTCAAGTCTTCAGGTAACAAAACCATGGATAACAGCACCAAGGTCCACAGCTATAAAGAAAGGTCACAGCACTTTCCTCCAGGCACAGACAAGAGGAAAAAAGGAATAAAAATCAACAAACCAACAAAGTTGCTATACCTAAGGAATGGGGTCTCTGAGCTCTCGACCAATTATGTTAAATAGTGGAAAAATCTTTATTCCCCCACAACCAAATGGAGCAAAATGATGACACAAAGGCCTCAGTGCTTTAATCAGCAGGACAAGTCAAGCCTTTTATTCCTTTGTATATTCCAGTCAATGGAAAGTTATTGCTTAATTAACCCCCTTGAATGAATACCTGATAATTAATAAACCCATATACTGTACCCCAAGGCTTTGAGTTTAAGAAATCTCTTCTGTTCAAGTATGAAAAAAGAAAACATGCTGAACTAATGGGAAATAATTCTGGTAGAAGGCAAACCAATTAGGATTAGTGAATTCCATTTCATTTAAAGTTCCAAGATAGAGAAGTAATTTATCTAGTAAATTAATAGTGTTACTGGCTTTCCTAATATATTAGCAAGACTTTCGTATCATATTAGTGAAAACTAAGCTTGCTAATACAATAAAAGACTTATTATAAAGGTATGAAGGTTACTAATGTGATAAGATTTTTGCATCCAATTAGTATGAAAAGAACGCTGCTCTAAAACAGGCTTTTAAATTTATTTATGGTTACCCAGCCTACTGTAGAGGCCACAACTTTTATCTCAGCAAATTATTAATTCTTTTTCCAAATTTGCAGCTCCTGTATGCTGTGTTCTTAATGCAAAACTGCATGCATGCGTGTATCTGACAATCTGTATGGATAACTGACCCAGATTATTTGGTCTGGCTGCACTGTGTTTAGCACAACACTACAGTGGTTTTGCATTCTCCTAACCTTGGATCAGCTGGAGACTGGTCTAATCAGATAAAGCAGCCTAAAGGCAAAACAATTACACTGAAATTATCATATGGAATCAAGCCAACACTTCATCTTGTCTGGTATCCTGTCTTCATCAGTTACTGGATCCTCCCACCCTTCTCTTGAGCAAGGTGAAAAATACCTGCTGCACCAAGCTGATGGAATAACCTACTTGATACAGGCATTTCTTTAGAGCCTAACCAGATACTGGCTTCCTGAATGAAAAAGCCTTCATTCAAAAATGTCTTTTTCAAAACCTTGAATTATAAGCTCTACTATTATTATAATGCAAACCCATTTAACTGTCTCCAACTAAGGCTATACTAATGAGACAGTGAGTTCCAGAGGTGACTTTTCAATGGTATCAAAAGATATATGCTTTGGCTAATTTTAAAATGTGCTGTCTTCTACACCTTGTAATAAATAACGTCAGAACACAACTTTTTTTCCATGAGGGATCTCAACTATCTTTTAATGCTTTTGCTATAGGTGCAGCAGCAAAAGAGCATATTCGTCTTTAGTGCCAACTACGAGCAAGGCTGCACATGGTGCACACAAAAATGGAAAAGATAAGAACCAAAAAGAGGTTTGGCAGTATTTAGTTGACCCATTGTTGTACAAATGGGTAACATTTTGGATCTCCGTATAGTTAATCTTATCTATTCTCACCAACAGTTCTGGAGTATCTGCCTATATATATCGTTTGGCAGTGTATTTATGCAGTCTTGTGGAAGAATTTTTCCCTTCTTTTGGGGTTGGCGGTGGAATTGTACGGAATCAGAAACATGCACATGGGTACTTAGAAATCAGCTGTATTAGAGAATATAATTGGTGCTATTTTTCATCTTCAAAGTTCCTGCAAGAGTAGTTTTCTTAGGTAGATCAAATTAGTAAAGTAGAAACAGATGCAGTCGATTGTCAATTGTTCGGGTTGAGGTATGGGTGATAAAGACTGATCACAGTCGGGGGATGTTAACGTGAGAAGATATATTCCTACGCATTCCCTGAAATCAGAGCTGTGACTGATCCGATTCATCTCACATCCTTAAATCACTGGAAATTTTCATAGTCCAGATTTCAGACTTATGTCCAACAATTTTGCCTCCATGAAAAACACAGCATCTTATACACCGGCCTGGAATTTTGCATGACTTTGCAATACTCACACCTCCATATGTCCAAGCCAGAGATAATATAGAGCAATCAAAGATGTGCGCAGGAAAAAATGTGAGCGATATGTCAGTATTTATGCTGATACAGGAGTATATGCAGTTGAAAATACCAGGATAAATTCCACCCAAGAAGACATTGTACACCTACTTTTTTCAGCTCTCTCTCATAAATTCAGACCAAGGGAATTCCTAGTGAAATGCAAGGTTGGTCATTCAAGAACACTGAAAACTGCATGTTTAGCTGCAGCAGCCAGCCTGAGCCATCATAGAGACAACTGCTACAGTAAAATTTACTACAGAACCTCTACCTTCCTAAGCGTAGGAAGAATAATTATGCAAGCATAGTAACGTGTATGTTTAACTGCATAACTCATTTATTGCCCTTGTGAGGGTGAGAAAGGATCCCACATCATTAAACCAGAGTCTAAGTATATAGCTAACCAAATTTATGTGCTTCTTTTTGGAACATCATGGCCACATCTGGATGGAGACCACAGCAAAAAATTGAGTTATTTAAATTATTTCAAAGGAGAGGCAAAAAGGAGGAAACAGGGACACTGGAGGACAGTGAGGAAGTCAGAAATAAAAGTTGGAATGGAGAAGGAAGTGAAGCTTCTAGAAGAAGAGCTCACTGGATGAGAAGGAAGATTATGGAGAGCAAGGAGCTATGTATGCTGTAGGAAGAAAAGAAAAATGACTGTCAAACCAACACAGAAAATAAGACAGCTGAAGAGAGAGATCACGGGAACAACAAATACCAGGGTGGCTGTGGGGGCTGGGGAAAGTCACAACAGTCATAGGAAATCAGATGATGATTTGATAAGAGAAATTCAGATTCAGAGGTCAAAAGGGAAAAGGTTGTTGGTGAAAAAATAGGTCAAGGGTGCAGCTTGCCTTCATTATTTTGCTTTTCAAACCTTTAACAGTTGTTAATGACAGACAGTTCACAAAATGACATTTGTATTACCCTCCAACACTGACGTAAAAATAGGCATAATCCTGTTTTTGTGATGATTAATGCAGTGTGAAAAGGATAATTAAATGAGGCCTGTTGTACTTTTGCTTTCTATGCCTCACTGCTACCTTCCGTGGCTCCTGCTCAATCTCCTTGAAAATCCATTAGGCTTTGCTACCACCATTTTATCACTTTTCCTGCACTAAGTTAGGCATGCCCTCCCCGAGTTTTAAACCAGAAGCAATTCCTGAGAGAAGGTAAAGCAGGTGCGAGAGCCATGCCGCCTGCCACCTCCTACTCATGTGATTACCCGACCCTTATATAAATTCCAGCACAAAGTTTTTACTGGTAATGCTTACTTTTAATTACCTAGTTCATGTAACAATAGCAACTTTTACCTCTTCACCAGGTTAGAAAACCCTTGGCAGCCGAGTTCACCGTTGAAGGTGATGCACTTCACTAGCTCACAGTTTCAAATCTCATTTCTGAGAAGCATGGGAAGGGAGAGGGGGACAGAGGTGCTCTGAAAACATTGAAAATACCCCGTAGAAAACATCTGCATATTTGCAGGAAACAAAAAAAAGAAAAAAAGAAAATTAAAGTTCTGCTTTTCATCTCCAAATTTTTTATTAAAAAAAAAGGCACTAAATGTCTAAAAAAAGACCTTCATAATTATTTTCTTTGCTGATGGCCTAGAAATTTGCTGGATTTGATCTGAAATGAACTGCAGACAAATGTCAGCTTACTCCTGACATTGTCAGAAATGGATTTTCTTCCTTTGTGCTGCCCCATACATAATCAAATGCACATTCAGAATACATAATGCTCTGCTAGTTTAAAATTATTGCTTGATCCTATGGCTGTGGAAAAGCAGTGGAGTCAGCCAGTGTTTCTTTGGGGTGCGTCAGCGGCAGAGGCAGGACTAGAACTGAAGACACTGCAATACCTCCCTCTTCTCCTTCCAGCTCCCAAAGCAATAAAACCTCTCTATGCTAAATTAGACTATTGATCAGTGGCTACCATTCCTAATGGACATCCTGTCTCTCGTGTCTGGGATTAGGATGCTCTTTCTACTGCTGGATAATCTTAGTGCTGTACAATTGCTCTTTCTCTGCTAATGACTGTCTACAAGAAGAAATATTTCCTGGTTGTATTTGGTTTTTTGTAAAATCTCATCACACAAACTTATGTGAGAGGAGCTAGAAACACCAACCTGCAATCCAGTGCTATCTAATCACACTCAATCTAAGTACCAGGTATGTGCTTTATTTTCTGTGAAGGGATGTTACATGTTATAAGATACTTTGACAATTCAAGCTGTCACGTCATAATATTCATTAGAAAAAAAAAAAAAAAAAGGAAAAAGGTGCCAAACCTTTCTTCCTGTTCTGGTGATGGCCAAATGATAAGCACAAGCTGAAAGTCACACCCACCAAACTTCTGAGAAAGTGCCATAGCCTGAACATCTGCATCAAATACAGCCATACAGGCAGGTTTTCAGCTGGGGTAGCCCCACACAGCTTGTATGTCACCCATTAGCAAAGGGACAGAATGACCATGCCCCTGGAAAACATACCCCAAAACTGTGTTGTGCTAAATGTCAAGCAGTGGTGGTGAATTAGCAGCCCAGACACAAAGCTGGAACTTTGCCTTCTCTGCCTTCTCTAAGTCCATAATCAGCACTCAAATGGATGTCAAGAGAAGGTCTTTATTTCTTTAAGTGTAAGCTGTTTTCTATTGTATTGTAGCCTGTAATTCAGCACGCAAGATGTACTATGGCAATATGAGATAGTGACAGCTGTTGAAGAAAAGCTGTGTTATGAACATGCAATGATGCAGTGAACTGGCAAACCCATATGGCTGGAAAAATGATGATGAGGAAGAAGAAAAAATTATTTCAGAGTTTTTGAACAAAATAGATAGTAGTTTGCTTCAGCTTACGTGCTCTAATCACTTCAGCTTACATACCCTAATAACAGCTTTTTTCCTTTAATGGAAAAAGGTTTATATACACATATATACAGGCATAAATAAATACATTTTGTATTTATATCTATCTATATTATATTAGGGATGAGCTACATGAGGCTGGAGAAGCAGAGGTGATATTTTCATATCCTACCCTAATTCTACTGCTTATTTCTCTGAGGTCTATGGCTGAACAACCAGTGTCTGGAATTGTTACAGTATGAACTCCTTCAAGCATCCCCCTTAAATCTATGTGCAGTTCTCCCCCTTCCTTTATCTGTGCAGATGAATAATCTCTGCACATATTCACCAGGGAAAGGTCAATCACTCATTTTTGCAGTGTCATCAGTCATGGGGGATTCTCTGCGTGTCACAATAAATGAGCGTGGACAGAATGGACGCAGGACATCACTGAGGGAGACCCCAAAACCACATGGAAATGTTTATACAGCTTATATATTCCCTCATAATTGATTGATCTCAGCAAGCACACATATACATTGCTTTTAAAAATGCTGATAAATCCAAGTTCATGACATATGTTTCTTAGGAAAGGAAGTATTATGGCTTTTTAAAAAACCTGAAAGATGGAATGGCATCTTGCAGTCGTATCAATCCTCATTTTCAAACCTGGCTGCCACAGCTTGCTGCCCGTTTCTGAACATAAGCTCCTAATGAAGGTAGCACAGCTTTATGAGCATTGTGTGTTAATGGTGGCAATCCAGCCCCTTCTCAGTCCAGCCATTTTTGCTTGGGCCCTAAGTACAAGATTAAAAATCCCAATTTTGTAAGACTGGTTTGAACGTGCAGGCTAAAAGCAGATGGAAACAAGCTGAAGCTCGTGAGTCTGCTTTTTTGTATGGTACTTTTCCATTCACCTTTAATCAATGATGTCTGAGAAAAGAGGGCTCAATGAGGATGCAGTCCAGCACTGGCAACATTTCCCAATGCTCCATAATAATCCTCAGACTTTTATGGAGAGTTTTCTCCCCAGTGATTTTTTTTCCCCCTTGTCATTTAGTGCCACTATCTCAGGTTTCCTCTTGCTGAACTGCTGGAGTGTCATCAGTGCATCTATATAGAGTATGAGAATATATTTGGAAAGCTTATTTCCAAGGACCATTGGAGATGACTAACATTTTTACACTGCACAAAAGAAGAGAAAATAAATTTAGGACCAGCAAATAGAGCCACTGTGTTATTTCCTACCCTGTAAATAAATAACTGTAACACTTACATTCCAGTTATGGAGCTGGGTACCCAGCATCTCTGCAGGGAAGGCACATTTCAAACAGCCATAAACATTCACCCAAGACATTGACAATGAAGGGTTAAGACAGTACAAATTACAGGCAACATGAAAGAAGCCTTGCTTCCCTTGAAGACACCACCTGTTTAAGCACCTGGGAAAAATTATTCATAGCACTTTACCACTACACAGACAATAAAGATCCTATGGAAATGTCTTCGTTTAAAATCAACATTTATGGTCCAGATTTTATAGATGGCTATGTAAATCCTAACTGATGCAACAATTGCAAAATAGCATCTTTAAAAACATGGGCCCTGCACAGCAGGCCTCAGCACAAGTCAAACCATTACAGCTTTAGAATCTCATACTTCAGGAGCTGAGATCTTAGACCAGAATTTTCTTCCTTCTAATCTTCACTTTGGGTTGCTTCAACTCAGTACATATATATATAATGAATTTTCCCCTGTACAGGACTGCCCTCCTCAGCTGAATATCTATTAACTAGAAAATGGGAGCAGAACTCGTTGGCATTCATCTTATAACACTGTTACTTAGTTCTGTATCCTTACCCAAGTCACTAGAGATCTGATCCTGTAAGAGCAACCAAAACCTCTGTAGCTGGCTCCCTTCCTGTTGCTGTGCAGATGGATATTCTCTAGATGCATCAGGGAAGGGAAGACAAGAGACAGACACCAGAGAACATAGGTGATGTGTGTCCTTATGTCTGTACCTAGGAAACACATTCAAGCTTTCACCACTCTGTGTTGTGCCTGATTTACCTATCTGCAGAACGGAAGCTACTGTATTTCACACCATGCATGATCTCAGTTATAATTTAAAAGCCTGATGATGCTTCCACAGAATTTTAAAATACTATATTTAACAAGTACTGCATAATTTACTTTTGAACTATATATTTTAGTTACCTTACACTGCTTTAATTTGTTTCCAAGTCCTATTTGAAAATCTTCTGAAACCAATTAATGCGTGTTCTTCAGCAATCTCATATTGACCCTTTTGTTACTGTGACCCTGTAGAATAAACAGTTCACCAAGGCGGAGAAAGCTTTTGGGTGTGTTTGGTCTAAGTCACTGCATGGCAGATGTAGCCCATCATCCAGATGTGTTTGGAAGGTGTCCTGCTGCAGAAGACTGCACACTCCTTAGGTGTAAAGGGATCAAATAGTATTAAGCAGCAGCAAGAATGGAGTCAAGGCACTTCTAACCCTTTCTAGAATCATGTCAGCATTCAACTAGGATTTTTCCCTTGTACACAGCGAACAGCTCTGTGTGGTCAAATATGAGTCAAGATTTCTTGTCTGCTTGACAGCCAACATCATGGTATCTTAGCCCTTACTATACAGAATGCAGTGGTATTACAGTAGAGTTCAAGATTTCCATAACACTTCTTTTTAGTCACGTAAGAAGCCTGATGACTTTTCTCTGATTTCTAAGCTGAGGAAAATACCAGGAACTGTCCTCTCCCCACCCCCCACTTCCTTTAGAGAAACCCTAACAGTCTTCACAGAAATAGCAAATGACTGTTACCTTCAGGCTTGTGGGTTTTTAGGCTATAGCCTTCTTTCTCTCCTGTTTCTAAAGTCGATCTCCTTCCACCTCTCTCTTTTCCTCCATTTTTCAACTCTGTTTGAACTGAATCACCTCTTACTTCTTGGTCCCCCTTCTAGCTCAAGAGTATTTCAGTCACCGTGAAAGAGATGCCTACAGCTGACATCTTAAAAGAGCCAAAAGAATAATTACAGTCCTGCTTTGGTATTTTTATTACAAGAGAATCTCCCTATCAAACCTCTCTCAAACACTGCTTCTCTGTAAGGAGAAAAGCTGGTGAAGGGACAAGAAAAATCTTTCACCTGGCTAGAGCAAACTATGGCCTTTGAGAACAGAGTGAGTGGGTTCATAGTGGAGTAAGGAGTTTGTCCCTGGTTTGCTGGAGCGTGCATGGACATCTCAGGCTCTCAGAGCTCTTGCTATGAAAGCTGCTTCCTTGCCATGCTATAAAGGAGGACTATGTGGCTTCACCAGCACAATACTGACAGAGTTAGGCAGCTTATACAAGGAGAGAGTTACCAGTCACAATGGCTGCTGTCGTAATTTTACACTACAGGAAAGGGACTAAAAAGAGTAATAAAGACATAAGAAGTTGCAGAATTTTGATTTTTATTTTTTAATTACTCTTTTTCACTGAGTAAAAATAAATCCTTAATAGCTAAGAAATCATGTAATTATTTCATATTACTAGCAGTGGAAGATTTTCATAGCATTTGGTTGAGGATACCATCTGCCCTGGCAACTGTTGTGGCTGGTTATTTTTCCAAATGAATGCAAACACAGACACAAGCAGAAGTTACTGCAACCACTGCTGCCTCATTTACCTCTGCAGTCAGGTTGCTACCCGTACAAGTGCTCAGTTTTATATAGGAAATAGAATTGCGGGTGCAAAACTTCAAGATCATGTTTACACCCACCAGCGGGAGGCTCACCTTCTTAAATAAATCTGCCTATGTGCAAAGCACTGTAGAAATTGCTACAATAATGACACCTTCTCCAGCGCATACATAAATATTACAATGTCCCTTCTGCAGAGAAGAAAGTGCAGGAGTAAAAGTACACAATTTCAGGATACAGCAATGGAACAAAAAAGCCAGGGTTTTTAAGAGTTCCTTAAGACCAAGTCTGCTGCTTCATTTTAACTTGCTTTTAAAAATAATTAAAAATTTTAAGACACTTCATAAAAACCCACAAGAAGCTTTAGTGAATCTATTTCATATTTGTTCTACAACTGCCAGAAGGTCTTTCGGTCTCCTTGTCATTTTGCACTCTATGACCTAAGTAACACTGATATTTATTGCTCATTTTCATTTAGCTCTTTGAAGACCAATTCACTTAATGATCAGAAACCTCACACAATTTAGCAGATAACATCACTGCAGAGACTTGTTGGGAAGCTTTAATAAGTAAAATGAATACTAAGAGGTGGGCTGGGGTGATTGCTGTGTTTTAATCCTAGATGATAAGAATCAGAGTCATACCTGCCCATTCTTGCTCCGCAATTACAGAGACAGAGCAGCTCAAGTGGACACAAATTTTAGGCGATGTTGTTATAGTGACTACTTCAAACACTTGTAAGACACACTTTACGATAATAATGCCTATCCTTAGTGTCACTTGTATTTACCCACACATAGTTTCTCATGCAGTAGGTGAATCCTGTTACTTATGATATCCAGATGGGAAAACCACAATAACCTCAGGTCCAGCAAGTCCCAGGCAGCCCCAGGCAGGTATAGCACAGAATGCCATCACCGTAGCCCTGTCGTCCTCCCTTCATCCTCCTCCAGCAACAGCTTTGGGACTGGACTGCTCTGAAGCAGGTAATTGCATAGGCCACCATCAGAAGGTAGTTGGCACGAGAGCTAAGGGAGCCTGAACAAGGGTGATTTTATGAATATAAAATACTTAAGAGTATAAAAGGGAGTATCATGGAGTGTAAAAGGAAGTACAATACATTACTGCCTGTACACAGCTGCAATGAAACTCGGTAACTTGTTCAAGGTCATACAGGAAATCTGCCAGGGAGCAAAGAGGAGACTCTGGTTCCTCCCAATTTGTTAGCTTATGCCCCAGCAGCTAGATGTGTCTCTGTGACATATGGAAATATGCCTTTAGTCCCACTGCAAAATGCTTCAAATTACAAACTTCCTACTGTCCTCTGAGAGTGCTTTATTTGTGGAAACTTTAAAAAAACAGTCTCTACATAATAACCATGGGAAGTTGTTTTCTTGTAAAATTGTAAATAAAGCAGTATTTATATTATTGTTATAATCTCTCTGGTCCTCAGTGACAGGGTGACCCCCATTGGTATACGCAAATTGAGCAATTAATGAGTAATGGACCATTTCCTGATATGCATATTCTGAAGCCCATCTTTTGTTCTCAGATCTTCAGGGGCTATCTCTTATCACAGGCTTTTTCCCCTATGGAGAAACACTTGGAGGTTGCTTTAGGTAACACAGCAATTGGCAATTTTCAAAGCCAGCTTAAAGAGTCTTTTCAGCAGTTTTGAGTATGCCATTAGTGGATGACTGCAGAGTAAAATGATTTGATTCACTGTCACAGAGTTTTAGGGCTAGATATTCTTGAGTTTCCGACCTTTTGGCACAAAATGAAGCAATAGGAACCACCATCTATTGTCATGAGCACCTTAAAGTCTCACTTGAAACCACTGTGTCCGGTTTTATAACCTGCGGTCTTTGCAGGAAGTATCACTTTGAGGGCTGAATTAGGATTTGCTACCTATCAGAAAAGACCAAATCCAAATAGGTTTCTTTTTAGTTGTTTTTATGGGGATGTTCATCTTATATATACAAACAGATGGCATTGCAACAACAGGTCTCTGTGCATAAGGCAGGGTTTTGTGGATGTGCAGTTCTCTAGCAAGCATAAAACAAAGTAAAACCAGATTGAAAACTTTCATTACCCAGCAATGCAAGTCACAACAGCAGGGTTAAATCTGTTTCTATTTAGACAATATCTGGAACAGTATTTTATTATACAGCCTGTAAAGCACTGCCTGTGCATGGGTGGAAATTACATTGTCTCCTTAAATAAAGAACTGGGCAGGATTGTTTGGCACTTTCTTTTTTTCTTCTACTTTTTTATTTAACCATAAATACAAAGTAACCATTTCTCCATAACACTGAACCCTTTGTGGCCTTCCTAGAAACAATAAAAGTATTCAAAAATAAATATCTACTTAGAACAAATATTAACTCACAGGCCTTAAAAATATGAAGAAAATAGCCTCCGCAACATCATTGCTTTCCTGATAATGCAAAAGCCACCCCACGGGGTTTAAAACTGAGGGATTTCAAGGCTTCTGGGTGTCTTATGATGCTCGCTCTGAGCAGGCTGAATGCCAGGCTTTGTGAATGGCTCTGTCTTAAAAAACAGAATCCTAATCGCTTTCAACTTTTCTAATTCTTCACATTCCTTCCTAGCAAAATAACTGCCTGCCTTATAATGGCAGAAACATTTGGAGACTAAAAGAAACAAACAAGAAATAATCAATTTTCAAGGTCTGCTTGCAGAGGGAGGAACTGTTCAAGAAACACTTACTGTTCAGTTGCAGGAGAAAATCTTGCCTTAATAGCCAAAGAAGAAGGATGGAAATACTGGTGAGAGTTGTTTTTGGGAGGTGGGCACAGAAACTCTTCTGCTCTACAATTCAGATAACTTACTTTTCCAGCAAATAGATCCCACCCATGCCTCATCCAAGGAGATGGGAAATTTCAAGCCAGTATCTTTATACAAGGCGCATTCTCAGCTTTCCACCAAGTTCTGCACAAAACTGGGCCTGGTTCTTGCAGCAGCGGTTTGTTCACATGGCCCTGCACACACGCCCTGCGCTCCCCATTACAAAAGACTGACACAATGTCAAAAGGCTTTCAATTAAAACCTCATGGATTCAACAGTCCCTACTAACCAAACTTCTGATCATAGCCAGTCATTTCTCTAGAACGATGTATCTCCTGCCCATTCAGTTACAGGTTGGGTGTTTTGTTAGCCTTATTGCCTCTTGGATCTGGTTTTGATTTTTATCGTCTATGATAATATTCTAAGAATAAAAAAAAAAAGAAAAATGCAACAGCTTTTATTGCCTTAATTTAAAAGCAAGACTTGCTTTTCAATTCCAGTTAAATAATTCATTAAAATCTTGCCAGAGATGTAGAAAAACTAATGTGTACAGATGAGAAGCAACCTTTCTAAAAATATGAATGGAAAACATCCAGTCTTTCCTGTTATGTTTATAGCTTTTTCCCTTACAGCATAACATTAAAATTACCAGCTCTCATGTGGTGTAATTTGGTTATATCCCCTAGAGACACATGAAAGTAGTCCCAAAGGAACTATTTACTTCAGTGAGAATAGAAGGTGCTGAGTACATAGAATCATAGAATGATTTGGGCTGGAAAGGACCTTAACATAATCCAGTTCCAATCCCCCTGCCATGGGCAGGTACGCCTCACACTAGACCATGTCACCCAAGGCTCTGTCCACATCACTCAGAACATTTATTTTTTGGTCATTAGTGGGTGGGGATATCAGTTTACTGCCTAAATCTCCCCAGACCTTCCTTCTATACACAGCAAGATGGAGCCAGCTGGAGAGGCCCAGTTCACGTGGTGCTCTGGCAGGGAGGTTTCATGTCTTGGGGTCCATCATCTTTGCACACATGGAGTGACATGCAAAAATGAGTCATGACAGCAAAATAGAGCTGTCCTCAGAGTAGTGATGCAGTGAGAGGACTTGCACAAATGTAGCGCACACGTGAGTGAGCAAGACCAGAGCTCAGCTCTTCTGACAGCTGCATGTAAACCACAATGTCACTCTTACTGTTTACAATCCAATGAGCAAAAGCTTTCAAAAGCCTTCAGTAGTGGCCTAACCCTGCTGCCCTTGGGGCTAAGGCCAAACTAGTGACATTTGCTTGAGGGCTCTGGAAAACCTGATCTGCTGCTTGAGAGCTGTGGAAGACCTGTTTTATACATTTTCCTTGTTCATATTCAGCTCCTTACCATCCCTCTGTCCCTGGCTTAGAAAGAGCTGGGCTGCACTGCTGTATGCTTGTTACCCTTCTTGGTGGGGCAACAGTTTCTGATGTGCAAACAGGAATAGACCAGTATAAACATATCAAGTATCTTCAATTTGCGAGTAAGTGTGCAAGCTATTAGGCCCTGATATAGTGCAATAGCTAAGTTCAGTGCTTAACTTTAAGCATACAAATAATACTACTGAATTCATGTTAACAAAATTAGTTGCATGCTTAACATTAAGGTTATGCTTAAGTGATAAGCTGATAACTGATTAATTTTCTCCTTGTGCTCTTTAACTCAAGTTTCTTTGGGGTCACTTGATGCCATCTTACACAGGTACACAAGAACACAGGTTCCCTAAAACAATACACTGGAACCAGTTTCACATACTGGGAAGCTAACAGGTTAAGAGTCTGAGGAATTGTTTCCCCATTAAATATGACCCTTAATTTCTATCACTACATTTATGGACAATTTATCATCTGAGAAGCTGAATCTTCAGCTCTCAAGATACCACAATTTCTGGAAGTCACCTTGGTGCTGCTGGAGTATGGGTTACATTACCAGCCCTTTGCAGAGAGGCACATACAGTGAGAATATTTCTGAACATATGTATGCACTCTTGTTATAGACGTTAAACTAAATAGTTGGAGCTAAAAGAGTCATTTTGTCTAGCTGGGTGCTACACAAAACACTTTCATGGTCTTCACATTTTAATGGTAAGTTTTGTCAGCTTCATAAATTGACCTATCATGGGCAGGCAAAAGACTTCTGGAAAGCAGAAGCTCTTTTGCATTGCTTTTGTGCTTTTGCTTTGAATTTGATTTGTATTGATTTTAAATGGGACATGGTAGAGGAGAAATGTGAGCAGATTGTTCTTTACAGATTCACTCTCCAGTGAGGAGTCAAGGAATTAATTTTCAGTGCCGTCGTGTGGGTTTCAGTGAGTTGCACTGAAGGGAGAAGCTATTCCTAGTGATTCGTTTGTCATCTAAGCTATGTCATTTTTCTAGGAATTTTGCTTTAAAGTCATCATGTTTATGACTGCAACAAAATCTGGTTTCTATCTAGTACCACAGTTTTCAAATCATCAGCATTATGGAATTTGCACAAGTACCAGCAAGGACTAGTTTTTCACTTGCATTGCCCGTGCAAGGGAGTAAGAATCTTACCTACAGCCAGAGGTGAGCTGCAGATCCCTTTCCCTTTCTGAAGACAAGAAACTGTGACCTGAACTGAATAAGGTGATTCTCCTCTTGGCATGTGGAACCCCTTACCCAGAGCTTGACATAAAGGCCTCAACTTAAACCTCATAGCTTTTTGAAGAGTCAGTTATAGAATCCAATAATTAGCTGAAAAAGCTAATTACCGATATTCTGTTAAATGAAAAGAATATAAAATGCTTTAATGATCTGTGTTGCATGCTGCTTCAAATATATATTCAAATAAAGCATGTATCTTACTGAACACATCCAATACTGGGCCTTCCAGACTCAGTATAAATAATTAGACTTATCTCTCTTTAGACAAATTGCTAGTAGAGAAGTAGGCTTCAAAAATATTTCCCTGTGAAGTACAGGGCTATTTCTTTAAATAAAGGGCTCTGGCAGTTCTGA
This sequence comes from Psittacus erithacus, assembly GCA_009867235.2. Lineage (NCBI taxonomy): Eukaryota > Metazoa > Chordata > Aves > Psittaciformes > Psittacidae > Psittacus > Psittacus erithacus. The sequence continues at coordinate 2,871 of WYDI02021610.1, read as the reverse complement.
GAAGCAGTTAGCTTAGCACCATTAATACAGAATACAGTCTATCAGTATTTAGTGAACTCTCCATGACCCTGATGGAAAGTAACTCCTTTAGCTTCTACTTACAAAAAATATTATTAAAAAATGCTGTTGAAATGTAAGCATCCCTTATAGTCAGGGCTAAACCACAGCAATATTGCCAGCTCCATCAAGCATTTCTCCAAAGATGGGGACCACTCATCTTCTTTTCTCAGGGATGCAGAGAAACTCTGGGAGGTGGAGATGGGAGCTTCCCAAGCAACTCAGGTGTCTCTGTTACATGCGCTCAAGGGTTTCTCTTTAATTCGCCATGTATTTCTCTTTCCAGCAGAAATGTCTCAAAATTAGGTTACACAATAAGTTTTTTAATTCACCTGTTTTGCAACAGAGCAACTGATGTGTGCTATGCACATGAGTACATCCTGATCTGCCAGACATGGCCTTTGAAGGTCACAGCTCCTCCCTTGGAGAAGGGCATCTTGGTCAGGAAGGATCTGGGAGAGGAAGTCCAGGGCTGTGTCTGCTCTTCCTGCCTTGCGGAGGAGGAAATTTTAATACTTCTCTGCCAACAAAAGACAGTAAATGACTCTTTTTAGTCATTCAGATATTTGACTTGCTGAACTAATATTGGCAGTACTATCCACAGGATTATGCCTGCATCTAATGGCTGTCCACCAAGTAGTATGTGAGGTCATATAAGAATATAAGCCCCCTGAAGGACCAATTTGAAGTGACTTTTTGCCTTGATGTTGCTATCTAGGTCCAGATCCCTAGCACTAAAAGTGCTCAACTAAGATGTACATTAGGATATTTGTCAGCTTGGGCTCCTTTTAGAGCCAATGGATGGACAGGCACGCACAAGGGACATATGCACTTTCCAGAGGTATCTCTGAGAGCTTTTGTCTCTCCTGACTGAATACATAATGGAGTTTATGTGCCTAATTTAGGCTCCTAATTTAGACATTTTATTTAATCCAGGCCCTAGTCCAAGCTTTGACAGTTGTGAACTGAACTCTAGAAGCTCCCACAACCTCCTTATTTGTGTAACATGCATGAGATATGTCTGGCGACAGCGGCTGAGCCCTCAGCCCACAGCTTCGGTGCTTTTGTGGATTGAGCACACAAGGATTATCTGTCTGAACCCTCTATGTCAGAAAAAAGGGGTTTTCCACATTTGGAAGACAGCCACCACTGGAAGCTGAACCTGGCCAGACTAGTTAGCAACATTTTCATGATAAACACAGTAGTGCATTGCTTGGGCCACTGGCTGATTATAATAGCTATGAAATTACCCAATTTAGTTCACCACGTCAATAAAATTTATACGAAAATACCACCAGAAACTTGGCTAGCATACGGATAACTGTACAAAAGTTACCCAAGCCAATGTGACAACCATTTAAGAGGACTAAACTCTGTCATACGGTTTTCATTTTATGTGCATGCTATACAAACACAACCACCACAAATATGCATTACAGGCTGCCTGGGACTCACTACTGAGGTGAATTAGCACTGTAGTCTGACCTGTTGAAAAGCTTAACCTTTAACCTGTCAGGCAATGGCGGTTGCAATTTGCAAGCCATTCTTGTGTTGAGTGGCTGAAAACATACTTATTTACTTGTGTAAAGCCATAAACGAAATGGGTTCGGTGAGCTCAGCTTACTTCCCAGTTCACAGACCATGTCACAAAACACTACCACATGTTCAGCAAGTAATTCAGCATGAGGACTGAACACTACTGCGCTGTGACCCAAATTCACTCTTCAGAGAAACAAGAGTTTCTTCTAATCTGGAGCAAAAAGAAGAGAATTCAAAGCGATTTCCTTTTTAAGTAACTTCCCACTATGCTTCCAAGAAAAAGAAATTCAAAGAAACTTCTTGAAAATAAGTAATTTACCCTCTTGAAAAATCTGCATAAGCTCATAGCTTGAGAAACTGAAATTCTCTGCATAACCGCACTGATGTACTTATCATTACAAGTATATGTTTCCTGTCACTGCCCGCTAGCGAGTCTCAGCTCTGTAGGGCAAAGCACTAATTCACTCACTTTTCCATCTCATCTGCAAAGGCTGCCAGTAGTGTTATTTAGGATTAACTCTAGAGACAGAGCTGGGAGATGGACAGAAATGTCATTTCCTACTCACAGGTTTTGCAAGATTTATCACTTATCAGTTTTTTGAAAGATGCATCATTTCAGGATGCGAAGCTCTCCCATGCTAGACCTGCTGTTGTCTATCAAATGAAGCCAAATCAGTAGATAACCCAGGTTTAGCAAACTGGATGTTTTGTAATGGAGATAGCTGGATAATAACTATTTCTAGATCAAAGCGAGTGACTAGGTGTTGCTCTTGGCTTGTTGGCTTTTCTGTCTGACTGTACAACCACAGGTAGGCTTGAGTTGCAAAATTCAGATCAGGATGCAAACTCCATAATTTGAGAAGTGTTTAGCTGCAGAGACCTGGTCTGTTTCACGGAGAAGTGAGACAGGAATCAGGATGCTCAATGCAAATGAATTATGGACAGCCTGATCACACATTGTAGTCCTTGTCCATCTTCAATCCATGTGCACAAGCAATTGCATCCCAGAGAAATTTTCTGATCAGCCTAAAGCCCCATTTGTCTGTAGTTCCTCCCCTCTTCTTTTTATGTACTTACTACCTACATGTTTGCACAGACAAAAACCGTACCTGTCACAAAATTATTTCATTAAAGCACATACTTCTGATTTTTTCTTCTATTTTTGTTTTGTTTGTTTATTCCCTTTCCTTTCAGATCCTACTAAAATAAAATAAAATAAAATAAAATAAAATAAAATAAAATAAAATAAAATAAAATGAAATAGTGTTACAATAT